>JAJQKJ010001241.1:0-85124 GCA_029574335.1 Rana kukunoris
TTCCAACATGACTGATCATCAGTGCACAAAGCAAGGACCATAAAGACACTGATGAGCGAGTTTGGTAATAATAGTGCACTACTGATTCATGGATTAAAACAGAACATTGAATATTTATATCCAGAGTTTCTCTTGGTACCGTGTAAGCAGACAAGACCCTTGGACTGTGGAGGTGATGTCTGTGAATGTTCTCATTCATTCAGGTCAATCAATATAACTGGACCTTGCTGTATCCTTAAGACGTTTTGCTGGTCCGCCGACAAGCGTTCTCAATTCAGAATGACTTATACAAAAATTCTTTGGAATGGAAACTGGATGCGAGAGGTTTATCTGCTTTGTATTAAATGGATTATGTGCTTAAATCTTATTAAAAAAAATTATATTTTATTTAAAATCTTTTGGTTTTTATTTTATTTTTTTTTTATTTTAAAAGAGTAAAATACAAAACAAAATGGGAGTGGGTCTCTTATAAAATGTATTCAAATGTTATCTATGACATAGTTACAAAAATATCAGACAAAATATATGTTGAAATGTCTTTATTAGACATTAAATATTTTCAGAAAAAACATATATTAAAAATATATATCTTTGTAAAATACATTTTAAATTATATTTTTGGAATGCATTTACAAGTATATTTAAAGATATATGTTTAAATGCATTTTTTTTTTTATATGTTCAAAAATTATCTGGACAATATATTTACAAACATATATTTTCACATACATGCCTTTGGAAAATATATTAAAAATTATATTTTTGGAACGCATTTACAAATATATGTACAAATATATGTTGAAAAAAATCTGAAGAATATATTTAAAAAATATATTTTCCAATATATGTCTTTGGAAAATGCATTTAAATTATAATTTTGGAATGCCTTTACAAGTATATTTAAAAATATATTTTTAAATGCATTTTTTAGATGCTCAAAAATATCTGTCAAATATATTGAAAAAAATATATTTTAAAATATATGCCTTTGGAAAATATATTTGAATTTACATTTTTGGAATAGATGTAAAAATATATTCGCGTAGGCCAATATATTGTAAATATATTTAAAATATATAATTTTTTTTAATAAATATATTGGAAATATATTTTTCTTCCGTATGGGAATGTAGGAGGCAAAAAAACAACACACGCCTTTATTAAAAAAACTTGAATGATCAAATTTAGAACTCCCCAGTTGGGAACTTCTGGCAGTAACTCAGCAGCACAGATTTGTTACTGTGTCAGCACCCAAGGCTTCATCTGCCTGTGTGCAAGACATACATGCATCGCTGGGTGCATGATCAATAATGGGACCCCCCCCAAGGACATTGCCATTGAGCACACCCTCAATATAGGGATGGGAGAGACCAGGATCCTGATCACCAGGTATTGAGACACCATGCTTACCCAGCATCCTACCACCAGTATGCTCTAGTGGCAAAAATTATGGATCCTGATCCTGAACCATGGCAGATTAAGGATTTGGGTAGGAGTCGCAGGACCCTTTTTTAAAAAAAGGCTAGCCAGCCGATCTCCCGAAGGGTTCTGAGAACTCCCTCTGTATACTGGACAGGAATCCCTGTCTAGGTGTGGACTGAGAACTCAACCAGCAGACATATCTTGCTGCATGTAGAAACAGAGGTATGTCAGAAGTAGACATGTGCAATTCGTTTAGTTTCTAATTCGTTTAACGGAAATTTGTTCATTCAGAATTTTCACATTTTTTCATTTTCCATTTCTGAATTTGAAAATGTTTTCTTCAAATATGTTAATAGTAAAAAAAGAGGTCAAGTCTGAGCATGTAAATTTCTGAATTTTAAGAAATAGAAAAAAAAAGTTTAGAATTTTAGAAAAATGTGTTTCATTCATTTTTTGCTTTCGGAAATCTGGAAAAAGCAAATGTAGTGCTACCCCCCCCCCCCCCAAGCACCCGCTGGTTAAATACTGGGATTGGCACGCCAAGTTACCCTGGTGATGTCTAGGGATGAAATACCAGTGGCGGAGCAGTGAGCCAATGTCCAGACAGTCAAGTTGGCCCAGTATACATGTATATATGTGTGTATGACTGTGTGTCCCTAGCGTGTCAAGATCCTACGGGGTAAAAATGACCGCACCAGCCAAGCAGACACTGGCTGGAAAAAGCGCCCAGAGGCGATTCAGTTCGCATGCGTTGCGCTATACAAGTCATTCATTCATTCATTCATTCAATAAAGTTTCCTTCAATGCCTTTATTTTGCAGCCAACAAGGCAAACATCTTCAGTTTGAGGAAAGGAAAGTTGATGAAGGAAGGCTAAGAGAACCTTGTGGTATCAGGACGAAGGAAGGCTAAGAGAACCTTGTGGTATCAGGACGAAGGAAGGCTAAGAGAACCTTGTGGTATCAGACGAAGAAGGATAAGAGAACCTTGTGGTATCAGGACGAAGGAAGGATAAGAGAACCTTGTGGTATCAGGACGAAGAAGGATAAGAGAACCTTGTGGTATCAGGACGAAGGAAGGATAAGAGAACCTTGTGGTATCATGACGAAGGAAGGCTAAGAGAACCTTGTGGTATCAGGACGAAGGAAGGCTAAGAGAACCTTGTGGTATCAGGACGAAGGAAGGCTAAGAGAACCTTGTGGTATCAGGACGAAGGAAGGATAAGAGAACCTTGTGGTATCAGGACGAAGGAAGGATAAGAGAACCTTGTGGTATCAGGACGAAGGAAGGCTAAGAGAACCTTGTGGTATCAGGACGAAGGAAGGATAAGAGAACCTTGTGGTATCAGGACGAAGGAAGGATAAGAGAACCTTGTGGTATCAGGACGAAGGAAGGATAAGAGAACCTTGTGGTATCAGGACGAAGGAAGGATAAGAGAACCTTGTGGTATCAGGATGAATTGTGGTATCAGACGAAGGAAGGATAAGAGAACCTTGTGTGTATATAAGAAAACGAGGATGGATAGGAAAGAAGAACCTTGTGGTATCAGGACGAAGGAAGGATAAGAGAACCTTGTGGTATCAGGATGAAGGAAGGATAAGAGAACCTTGTGGTATCAGGATAAGAGAACCTTGTGGTATCAGGATGAAGGAAGGATAAGAGAACCTTGTGGTATCAGGACGAAGGATGGATAAGAGAACCTTGTGGTATCAGGATGAAGGAAGGATGAGAGAACCTTGTGGTATCAGGATGAAGGAAGGATAAGAGAACCTTGTGGTATCAGGATGAAGGAAGGATAAGAGAACCTTGTGGTATCAGGATGAAGGAAGGATAAGAGAACCTTGTGGTATCAGGATGAAGGAAGGATAAGAGAACCTTGTGGTATCAGGATGAAGGAAGGATGAGAGAACCTTGTGGTATCAGGATGAAGGAAGGATAAGAGAACCTTGTGGTATCAGGATGAAGGAAGGATAAGAGAACCTTGTGGTATCAGGATAAGAGAACCTTGTGGTATCAGGACGAAGGATGGATAAGAGAACCTTGTGGTATCAGGACGAAGGAAGGATAAGAGAACCTTGTGGTATCAGGATGAAGGAAGGATAAGAGAACCTTGTGGTATCAGGATGAAGGAAGGATAAGAGAACCTTGTGGTATCAGTCCTGTCCCTGACAATAGCAATAGTTGAACTCGTCGCCACTCCCGAGTGGATAAAGTGCCCACGGGCAGGTTCCCCACACTAACCTGGCAGCCGAGGTGTCACTTTGGTTCGCTGGGAGGAACAGGTCTCTCCATCTCAGATCTGTCTCTAAAGCCCTTGTAACCAGCCAATTTCTTCAATAAGTTGGATGGGTGAGTGGAGCAAATCCTCCCAGTACATTTCCTTTAGCATAGGTGACAGTAAAGTGTACCTATCAGCATCCCAGTCACCAGATCCAATTGGTTCGTTCAAGCCCTGTTTGACAACCTGCCTCTGGGTTCTCAAGCCGATCCCCAATGTTACGGCACCCAGCCTGGGACCTCCACAAAATAAATGGGAACCCAGGGGACCCCTTTGACCTCTGGTTGAGGTCCAGCATAGCCCGTGGAATTGGCCAGGTAGGCCACGCTGGCAGGGTCCATGGATGTGCGCACCTGGAACCAGGACCCCGCAGAACTGCCTTGAGCACATGACACCTGTCACAGATTTATCCCTCCCCAGCATGCCTTGCAAGGGAAAACTTCTCCAATTGGCTGCTGGGGAAAGCCTGCTCTGTCAGAACCCCCTTTGCTGCCAACCAGGGATACAACACATCCCTAGAGTGCAGACACCTCTGAAATAACAGGGGTCACCATCCTAACAATTCTGTGAAAGGCAACTGTCCCAACTAGTGCCCGCACTGAAAGTAAAGGGGGCGCTACACAAACGAATAAAAAAAACCTACAAATTACCGAATTTTCGGAGAAAAAAAAAAAAAAAACACACCCACACACGTTTGGCAGTGCACATGGCTAGTCAGCATATAAAACAAGACTGTACATGGTCACACAAGATACATTGAATGTGTTCAGGGGCAGTTGGGGAAAAGTGTCCAAATGCCTCTGAATGCAAGTTCTGCCGCGTTTAGTTAAGAATCATCATAAGACCCTCCCCAAGCTCAAAAAATAAAAAAAGTATTTAAACCATTTTGTTTTAATATTTAAGCCTGCAGTGTATTGACCACAATGCAACACAATCAATTAGTTTGTGGTTTATCATTTGAGATCCAATATAAAAAAAAAAAAAAAAAATCATATTTAAAACAAAATTGTGGCAAAATGCCGATACCCATTGTTATACTTCTGGAAAAACAAGGTTAAACGCAACTGCCTGAAAACGGCAATAAATGAGACCGTATGGACACAGAACAACATTGAATGTGTTCAGGGGCAGTTGGGGGGCGGTGTGAGAGAGAAAAAACACACCCCCCCCCCTCACATGTAGTCATGTTTCAGGCCACGCAAACCAGAAACACTGAGGCAGCGCTTTGTTCCAAGGTACGTTTTATAATGAGCAGGCCTATCGCTACAGAACAGGCAAAACAAACAATTTGGGGGGGTGCTCCCCCAGGCTGTAGAGTGGCCAAGATCCTCTTACTTCATCCTGGAGTGGTGTCAGTCTGGCTGGGTACTGCGTCTGGTACAGGAGGTTCAGTTTCCTGTTCCCAGCTGGACTGACAGGAGGTGCACACTTCCTGTCAGTCTGAGAACAGGAAACTGAACCTCCTGTACCACACGGTTCCCGGCCCTATCTGATAGGGGACCCATAATGATAGAACACCGGACTGGACTGAGATAAGGAAGAGGAGCTCGGCCATATTGCAGCGGCAGCCTACAGGGAGGTTGAGACAATTGTGCTTGGGGCCCCCTCCCCCAAATTCCTTCAGACAGTCCTTTCTTAAGCAAGACTGATATCTGTTCAGGACAGACAGCAACTGCACCAAACTGATAAAATCAGAGTATAGACAGCCACTTTATACCCAACATGATATCGCCCTGTATTAGGGCAGAGGCAAAACAGCTTTATAACACCCCCTGCCCTATAATCCCAATGGGGGGGGGGGGGAGGAATTGGGCACTTGCCGAGAAAGATATGTTCAGCCATCACATAGCTAATAAAGCCACTAGAAAGACTAGGTTTGGAGGAAGCCCAAGAGCAAAGTTAAAGTGGCTGAAGACCAGAGATGAGCCAACCCCAACCAATGTTATGGCTAGAGGTAGTGAAACTCCACTGTCAGTCACCTACAATCTAATGAGGGAGATGGTTTTAGTTTAATTGGGGGGGGGGTGGACGCCCACCCTTTCACATTGGAGCAACAGCTTCAAAACAAGGTCCCTGATGCCTTATAGGCATCAGGACAGCATGATCGAGTCCCCCAGTTAATTCACAAGGTGAAGCCTCAGGTAATTTTTTTCTGTTTGCTCTCATTTTTAGTTGCAGTGAAAGGATTTGTCAAACTTTAGGCATATCACATGACTGGGCCAATACAAAACTGAGGCAGGATAATCGCCTTGCAAGTAAAAGTCCCATCCTAGCCCATTAAGGATAACTTGTTCTGTATTTTTGGGTGGAAACCCATTTCTGACCAGCTTCAATGTCAAGCCACAAAGTTGATTTTAGGTTTTTCCTGGAACCATGTTAAGAATAAAGCTAAGAGAGACAGATTTAGAAAAATAGTTTATTTAAACATTTGCAGTTCTCAGGTTACATGTTTGACTCCCGCGGTACATCCACAAGCCTAGAACAGCAACAGCCACAGACCCAACAACCCCAGCAGTTGCTAGCGCTCTAGCCAGGTCCAATGTGGAGTAGTCTGATGGATCAGTACCTAGTAGGGAAGAAAAAAAAAAAAAAAAAAAAAAAGTGTAAGTCTTGAATCCCAGCTGAAGCCAAACCACCCCGGCACCCCCCCCAGATTACCTTCCAGTTTTAGGGTTTCTTTTTTATCCACAGAAACAAATGCAACAGGTCCTTGAGAAGTCACCGTGTTCTTTAGAGACTGAAGTTCAGCCATTCGCCCTAAAATTTAAAACATTGTAGATGTGATTTAAAATTTTAAAGTGAGTTTTATGAAAAACCCAATGATTCTGCCACCTGAATATGAAATACTCACTTCTCCTTTGACCACAAGAAACCACACAGCTGTCCCTGGCAGACGGAACACAAACAGAAGCACTGCAGTGGAAGTATACCTGAAGACAAGTTTATACAATTATATCACAGCAAAGCATTAGATAAAGAGACACAAGACGTTGTATTCATTTACCAGTCCTTCAAGGGCAAGTTGGGTGGTGGAGTCCACAAATGTGAAGGTGCTGACCAGAAAGCGCTGGTAGTAGCTTGGTATAGGTACAGCCTGTGAAGGAGCGCCGACAGGAACCAGCTGGCTCAAGTAGTTGTCTCCATTAAAAGGGCAACTGAAACCGAAAGATTGGAGAATTGAGATCTGCACAAGGTAGACGGATAACTTCCATTCTACAGATTCCATTACTCACCTGTCAAACAAGATGGGCCATTGAGGAAGGAGTGTAGGGTTGTCAGAGCTGGTGGCCCAGCAGTCATTTAGGACAAGGACCAGGTTTGGATCTGTTCTGCGAATGATGCGAACCTCCAGGTAGACTGGGTCTCTGAGCACTTTGACCACAGGGTACTGGGCATCAGTGTAGTATGAGGCATAGTCGTAATCTGCATTAAATAAATATGTTACATAAGGGCAACAAGTTTTTATAAAGTGGTTGGGTTCAAGAAAAAAGTAACCCTCATGGCCCACAGTGCGTGTCCTAAATCCAGGACCACGTTGGTCCCCGGGAGGGGGGCCCGTAGTCAGACTGGGGCCTAACTTCTGAGGTGAACCTGTGCTGTCCATCCTGCAGGAGGACCCCATCATTGGGAGAACCCATGCAAGAGGTTCGCATCTTGGGAGTGGGCCTGGAAACTTCAAAGGATACACCATACACTGAGAGGCTTGATGGTGATAGCCTGTCGAGTCAAAATTTTACAGAAAAAAATAAAATCTGGAGATCCTGGTGCTGAATCCTGTGGCAAGGGATTCCGGACCAATAGTGATCTATCCAGGTGAGAAATACCCACTCTTGCTGGAGCGGCGATGAGAACTGGTTGCTGGAAGCAGGAGTGTTTCCCCATTAGTGAATATACACCTGAACCCATCTACCCTTCCACCCCTTTTTTATTTGAAGTTCTGCAACTAAATAGTGGAAGCGCCTTGTGTGGACATTGAAATTCAGACACCAATGGGCATTACCACTACGACTGACAGTGGGGCACCATTACTAGCCCCCCCAATGGGGCATAGTTTAATACTGATGCCTGGACAATTGCTACTCCCACCAGCCAGCCCCTAGAGTATGAAGAAAGGCAGTAAACTAAGAAAGTTGGCGAGCCTTGCATTACATTAAAGGGCACTAGACTAGTGGAAGCATGTTGGCTTGCTTCGATAAAGACTTGTATTCTCACCTTGTGCAATCCTCATCTCCAGCTCAAGAGGACCAGATGTACTGACGGGAAGAGGTGGTGGCAAAGTGTTGACCGTAAAACTCAGCACCGGCACAATACCAGTTTGTATGAAGTGGCACTGCACAGTCACCCTAGAGAAACAGTACAGGATTAGATACAGTGCCCCCTAATACCCATCATGTTCGTACTACAGCAGGATTGCTACTCTTACCTCATTGTACTGTCCCTAGTAATAGAAGATCCTTGCCAGGTCTGTATTTGTCTACCAGCTTCAATAGTAGCTTCATAGTTCATTGGGCCATCGGGTACCTGGGTGAAGAAAAGTTTAATTTCAATGAACCCGATAGGCAGTCAATGAGCTTTTAAAGGCAATACCACCCACCATAAGTCTTTATATTTCAACATGACAGAAAATTGCAATGGGTGGCTTTTTGTACACCACAAGAAACCTACAGAAGTGTCTGCTAAGCAGGTTTTAGACAAGCACAGGAGTAGGGTCGATGCAGTAGAGTACCAATTAAGCCAGTTCATGATGGCAATAGTTAGATCACTCATGAATGGAACAGCCATCCTAAATTGGCTGAATTACAACTGGTCTATAGCAAACTTTAATTTATGCTGGAATGACTGACCCAACCAAGAAAGGGGCCTTCAGCCTACTGACTATGGGCACTGGAGTTTAAGGGAATGCTACTCTTTGGGAGGTGTGCCTGGAGGACCCTTTGAGTGGTCTTGCTTTGGATCCAGGTCTACGTCTCCCCAAAACAGATTTGGGTCCTTGGTTCCCAAACCAGCAATGACTTTAGACTGAGACTAAGCAGATGGTAATATGATCAGCTCAGAGAAACCGATACCGGAGTCTCCTTCTATAGCCTGTTAAGTAGATCTGTCATTTATGTGCCTTATTGTTGATTGAGTCACCAATCTGATCGTCTCTTGGTTCAACAAGGTATGTGGTTGGATCTCCATCATGGGCCATGTAATGATCAGGGATTAACGCCATTTACGATATTCCATGACAGCTTAACCACACTCCACAATCCAGCAGACGAACACGGCACATATGGATTTCCCCCAATGAAGCAACTCCACCCACACCAAGACACAAGGAGCCTAATACACATTTTTAGTCAGACTTTCTGGCACCGATATAATCTACATGAATTACTAATCTTTACCCAGACAAGGCGACTCCAAGATGAGCTCTTTTCAACTCAATACAATTCACATTCCTTTAGTAAACATAAGTTAAACCTTTTATATTGTGCCAATTCACATTCCACATCTATCATCAATAGAACTTCTCACACAATACAGTGTTAATTAGCATCACACAATGAAAGGGTCTTTAGAAGCCGGGCCAAGCCTCGTTTACATGACAGTAGCAGACTTAATTACCCCCTTAACCGTCTGTGTTCCCACATGAATGAATCACTCTATTGACTTGTTGGGTTCAGAATTAACCACCTGTAATATTTCAATATATCCTGCAATATATTGTGAATCATTACGGTCCAATCTCATGTAATCCATGATATCAGTTCTCAGTCATCCAATGCCCCTAGTGGACATAGGATGACCCTAGACACAAGTCATTGGTGAAGCTGAAACATAAGTACCCCACATCCTTCAAGAGCCTCTGGGTCCCACGGGGCCCTCCCATTACAGGCCATTTATGCAACATATACAGAGTTGTGGGCTTGGTGCCAAATGGGCACAGAGTCACTTAGATGGCCAGTTTAATTAGCTTAATGATCAGGTTAAGTGGCTGTTCCTTAGCTATATTTGTTTACAGTTTGCATCGTGAGGGTAATGTGATCAGGTTCTACCTGATCTGTGCTATAAATGGGTACACATTGTCAATATAAGGAGTTTGTTAGCATTAACCACTTCAGGTCCGCGCCATTGTCGAAAGACGGCAACAGCGCGGACCTGAGGCGCCGGGGTCACGTCTGGACGTCAATGTTTTGTAATTCCCCGTGCGCGCCACAGGGTGGCGCGCAGGGGGGAAAAACAGTGCCGTCGCATCGCCGAGGATTCGATGCGTGTACCCGGCGGCCGCGGTGTCTGTCAGGTACACGCGATCGGCGGTGACAGAGCAGGGACGTGGAGCTCTGTGTGTAAACACAGAGCTCCATGTCCTGTCAGGGAGAGAGGAGAGCGATCTGTGTCCCTTGTACATAGGGACACAATAGGTCACCTCCCCCAGTCACCCCCCTCCCCCCCACACAGTTAGAACACTATGCAGGATACACATTTAACCCATTCCTCACCCCCTAGTGTTAACCCCTTCAATGCCAGTCACATTTATACAGTAATTAGTGCATATTTATAGCACTGGTCGCTGTATAAATGTGAATGGTGCCAAAAATGTGTCAAAAGTGTCCGCCGTAATGTTGCAGCCCCAATAAAAATTGCAGATCGCCACCATTACTAGTAAAAAAAAATCATAATTCTTTCCCCTATTTTGTAGGTGCTATAACTTTTGCGCAAAGCAGTCGCTTAATGCGATTTTTTTCTCTTTTTTACAAAAATACGAAGAATACGTATCGGTCTTAACTGAGAAAATTTTTTTTTTTTTTTTTTTTTTTTTTAAATTGGGATATTATAGCAACAAGTAAAAAATATTTTTTTAAATTGTCGCTCTTTTTTGTTTATAACGCAAAAAATAAAACCGCACGGGCGATCAAATACCACCAAAATAAAGCTCTATTTGTGGGGAAAAAAGGACGCCAATTTTGTTTGGTAGCCACGTCGCACGACTGCGCAATTGTCAGTTAAAGTGACGCAGTGCCGGAAGCTGAAATTTCGCCTGGGCAGGAAGGGGGTTTATGTGCCCAGTAAGGAAGTGGTTAAAGCTAGTGTCCCATGGATGCTCAGCTATAGTACCTTCCTCCAGCCTGGAACCAGATTTATACAGATTAAAGCACCCAAGCTGTGTGCTGGACAGTTCCATTACAGCAATCTTTAGAAGCAAGCCATACTGAAGTTCAAAGGTGTCACCCTTTCCATCTTGGTAACCAATATTCAGCTTTACCATGTAAGGTCACAGCCTAAAGACCAGAATTGTAGACAAGAGTTTATAAAGACCAAGAACTGCAGTCTTAAGGTCTCAAATGTATAAAGCTAAAGCCTGGTACACATCGGATTTTCCACAGACAAAGCGTAGGACTTTTTTTTGGACAAAAGTTGGCTGTGAACTTGAATGGCATATAAAAATGACAAAGAATTGTCTTCCAAAAGAAACTAGGTGTTTTTTTCAGCTCTTTATTGCCACCCTTTTGACAACTTCTGCCAATATTGTCCTATGGTGAGCATGCGCGTTGGTACTTTGGCCAATTCATACATTTGTTGTCGGAAAATTTGGCAATTGTCTGATGGAGATAACGGTTGGATTTGCCAACAAAACCCTTCCATCACACAATTCCCATTAAATCCGATCGTGTGTGTACAGGCCTTTTTCTCTGCTAGCACCATAAGGGTCAGACTGCTATAGTCAGCCTGTGCTGCAATACCCACCTGATATGCCGTGGCGCAGGATAGCGGGAACCTGAATACCACAAAGGAGTTACTGGCGTCTACCGTCAGCCCGGTGCAGGAGTCCAATCCAATCACCCTGACGGAGTCCAGAAGCAGAGACGGCACGGTCAGTTCATTGGACACTGCAATCACCATGTTGCCATCAAGTCTGCACTGTGTGGTCACTGTAGAAAACAAAATTGGGGTGTCACAGCATGTGGATCAGACATGCAATTATCGAGTCACTGCAGTATTCATAAATAGTCTAATCCAACCCACATCTGTAGACATGTTTAATTGCAGTAAAGAGTGCAAAATTATAAAGAGAAGACCATAGAAAGTTTTCTGGACACCCAGAAGGTTGTCCATTGTACCCGAAAGGACAATAAGTGTGGCTTAGGCCAAAATAAAAGTCAAGCTGGCAAGACAGCATTGTGCAAATGTTTGGTTTTAACAAATACATTCTTGACTTCAAGTCACTCAATTTTGAAAGTCAATCTTAAAGTGATTTTTGCCATGTCCAAGGTACTAGCAACCTTACCTGCCAAAAAAGTAAACTACAAGCTGCCCATAGTATGTTCAGGATGATAAGGCTTCCCAACATCCTACTTACACTTGTCGCCAAAGAAACAGGGCATTGTAGCATCGCTCGGGGAGTAGCAGCATCCCATTGCAGCGCAGGAGTCACTGGTTACAGATGTGTCAGCACAGGACAGTTTGTCCTCTTTAGCAATGGCAGAGCAGACATCAGGGCCGGGGGCATCCAGGGCTTCTATACAAGAAAGGAGAGCATATAACATGCAGTACATCTCTGAAGTCCTAGCTGAAGAAAACTAGTTGATAAATAGGAGAGACATACCCTGTCCCAATGACCAACCACCCCCTCCCCCACATAATGAAGCTACATTGTGCTCTTGTTCAAGGGGGGGGGGGCAATGCCACAAGGGTTCCCAATACTAATGTTGCTGCCCCCCCCCCCCAAGATTCCCCATGTTACCATTCTGTATTGGACATCTCTTCTCTGTCTTGTATTGGCCAACTGCACCAGAAATATCTTCCAGAAGCAGAACCATCATATAGTCACCATCCTAGAGGGGAAAAAAAATAAAAATTACACCAGGGGTCTCCCAACCTCTGAAACAAAGCCAGGTTACCTCCTTATAAACTTTAGAGGAGGGGGTCAATGGGAGTAGAAGATGCCTTGAC
The DNA here is from genome assembly GCA_029574335.1 of Rana kukunoris. Taxonomy (NCBI): domain Eukaryota; kingdom Metazoa; phylum Chordata; class Amphibia; order Anura; family Ranidae; genus Rana; species Rana kukunoris. The sequence goes on from JAJQKJ010001241.1 coordinate 12,637, forward strand.
ACTGGTAGGAGTAAATCCATAGGCTTTGTGGTTACCGGGAGGACTAGCGTCCCAAGGGCCAGATCAAGGCAAGCAAAGGACCACTGCCTGCAGATGGGTTTGGAGACCCCCCCCCCCCCTGCATTACACCAAACCAAGTTGAGCTGTCTCAGTGCATTCTGCCAAAGCCTACTGATCCATGTCTAAACCTCCCCCACCTACCAAGGAGTCACTTATTTTACAAGTTACCAGGGGCTTTCCACTTATAGCCAGCACCGGCCAAACATGCGTAGACAGAATTTTTGTTAGAGTACTGTCCAATTTGGAAGTTCTTCTGTCCTAAAGATGCTACAAGTGAAAACTTCTAAAGGAAAGACATTGCCTTAGAGATGTCACCAGAACAGGGGTTGTCATTTGTTTCCCCTTCACCGCCTGTTCTGGCAACAGCCAAATAATCTCCCATTCGTGACAAAGGTTGCCAGACAGACAACCCATTAAGCGGGACAATCAAACCAAGGCAGTCTTTGTGCTGGAGACCTAAAGTTCTGGCTATACATACACCCAATGAAGGCATTACTAGTATAGATTAGAACAGGTTTATAGTTTTAGGATTCTATTGGGAACCTAGAACTTCAAAATGAGTTGTCCCATCACAAAAGCCCAAGTCAGTGATGTCAGGCTTACCTTTTCCCTTACGTAGCATCCATCATAGGCAGCAGAGATCACCATTGTGTTATTGGATCCATGACTGACCCAGATCCCACAAGTAGAGTCATTGGCAGGATCCTGAAATTCATTCTGGAAATCTGAAGACAAACAAATTAAAAATAAAGTCAGTCAATAAGGCACATTATATCAAACCAAGTGTCACATTAGCACAAGATTGTTAGACCAACCAAACCACAGAGAAACCTTGTTAGACAGACACACACTTTTTTGGAGAGGGATTAGAACAGCTGTCAGTTTTTTTTGTCATATGTGCAAGGTTAGGATTCAGTCTCCATTTGTCCTACATACCATGATCACTGAAGGTGAAAAAATAAAAATAATTAATAATAATTTTAGGTTGTCCCCAGAAATGGAGTGGGAATCTTCTAATGGGGACAATGGGAGGCCCCTAAGGAATTCCCTTAATTTCCCTCCACTTCCTGTCCCATAGCCAAAACAGGAAGTGAGGGGGGGGGGATATCCACAAAGGATTATGAAAACCGGTTTAAAACCCTCCCTTACTCTATGCAAAAATAAATACAAGCTTTGCCTATACCAGTGATGGTGAAACTGGGCACCCCGGATGTTTTGAACATCATGGGAAATGTAGTTCCGAAGCATCTGGGGTGCCAAGGTTCACCATCACTGGCCTATACTTTAGGCCAGAGCATAGCCGAGCACCACAAACTGATCATTCAAGTCACTTTTTATAATAGTCCCAATTTTGGATAGAGTAAGGAAGGGTTATAACCCGTCAGTTTATTTTATTTTTTTGCCATCTGTGTCCCATTGGGGGGGGGGGGGGGATTTCCCTTCACATCCTTACTTTTCTGGGGGACAAACCAAGACTCTTACTACTCTGCAGGTAAAATAGACAGGGCCGCCATCAGGGGGGTACAGGCAGTACACCTGTAAGGGGCCCGGATGGGAACCCCCTTTTTTTTAGCAGTCCGGAGGTCCCCCAGGGGCTACCCCCCATTTTTTCATTTATTTTTGTTAAAAATATATATTTAATATATTCTTATTGATTTTTTTTATTAAAGGGCCAATTTTTTTTTTTTTTTTTTTTTTTAGGGGTCTGGAGGTCCCCAGGGCTCCAGATGACAACCCCCCCTTTTCTTCAAAAAAATACAATTTATAATTTTTTATGTATTACTTTTTTTATATATACATATAAATACATACATGTATTATTAAAAGGCCCAGATGAGAAATTATATATATAATTGCTGTGATTTGATAATTAGGGGGTTCCTTTACAAAAAAAGAAATAAAAAAAAAAAAAAAAATTATATATATATATAATTTTTTTTTTTTTTTTTTTTTTATTTTTTTTTTTGTAAAGGAACCCCCTACTTATCAAATCACGGCAACCCCACCCCCCCCCTGCTTCTCAATTTCAGGCAGCAGCACCCCCCCCCCCCCCTGGTTCTCTGCTCCAGGGGGACCCATGCCTGAAGCTGTGTAAGGGGCCCCATAAATCCTGATGGCGGCCCCGAGAATAGGCATAGGGAACGCCATTCAGCCCCATCGCCAGCAGCCTGTAAAGAAAAATATATCTAAGAGGCTAAAAGCTGCAGCAGCTGGATGGTATACCAGAGCTTACTGGAAGCTCAAGCACTGGGGCTAAACACCCAATGGGAACTTCCAGCCTGCTTCCCTTGTTGCATCAGTAGATCTTCATGTATCATGGGTAGGGCAACCCATTGATTGCGAGGGGGGTGCCCTGGAGTCTAGGGGGGCAGCCACCCCATATTTCCCCAGTTCCTGTTTTGTACAGGAAGTGAATAGAAATCTCCCCAATGGGGACACAGATGAGGTAGGAGGAATAATCTTTGGTTCCACTTCGTAATAAGGAGGTAGACCCATCCAGTCACTGGATCTTTATTAATCTCAAGACACCAGCTACATTCTAGTGCAGATCCTGAATAATATCACACTGATCCCTATTCATCATGTGCTACTCCCATCCCCCCCATGTTCTATGAGCCACCAGCCAATTAGTAGGAACAACATCCCTACTTTTGGCAGTTTACACCCTTAAACTTAAAAAAAAAAAAGTGGTGGGGGGGGGGGGGGTAGAAACTTACCCAACACTTTCAGGGAAGAGGCGGCCCCTCGGTCGGGCATAGAAAAGGACAATTCCATCTTGTCCAGAGCACAGTGGAGGAGCGAGGAGCTTTCAAAGTGTCCATTGGCCTCACACAGCAACCAGGACAGACTGAAGCTCCACAACAGCAGTGCTAAGCCCATTCCTGTCCTGGAAGATCCCATCTTGTAATACCGACCCTCAGCCCTGACCTGAGATTTATACCCTGGAGAGAGGGCGGGGCTTCACTCTGATTGGTCAGGGACTGCTATGCACACAGGTGATCCTTATACTTGCAAAGGTGGCCGAGAACTGCTGATTGTGGGTCTCTTCATACCGATCAAGGCTCATGTTCTGGGAGGATTAAAGAAAAAGGAGCAGAATTTGTTACTTTGTATTTTTTTCCTTTTGTATATTAATATATATATTTTGCACCTTTTTTTATATGTTCCATGTATAATTGGTTACTACTTTGTATTATTTCCTTTTTTTTTCTTTGCTCTTTTTTGATATATTCCATAAGGCCCCTTTCACACTGGGGCGTTTTTCGAGCGTTATTTGAGCGAAGCCTCATCTGCAATCCCAATGTGCTGCTAAAGCACCGCTAAGACCCTAAGGCCCCTTTCACATTGAGGCGTTTTTCATGCGGTACAGCGCTAAAAATAGCGCTGCTATACCGCGTGAAAAAAACCTGCCCTGTAGTGTTCAATGTGAAAGCCCGAAGGCTTTCACACTGAAGCGGTGCGCTAGCAGGACCGCTCCAAAAGTCCCGCTAGCCGCATCTTTACTGCGGTATAGGAGGGGTGTGTTCACCGCTCCTATACCGCGCCCTCCCATTGAAATCAATGGGAAACCGCGGTAATACCGAGGCGCATTGCGGGCGGTATTAACCCTTTTTCGGCCTCTAGCGAGGGCTTAAAACCGCACCGCTAGCGGCCGAATACCGCAGTAAATATGACGGTATAGCAGTGCTAAAAACCGCGCTGCTATACCGCCGCCGCGGCTCTATCCCCAATGTGAAAGCAGCCTAATGTTTTAGGGCGTTTTTGCAGTGCCTCGGTGTGAAAGGGTAAGGCGTTTTTGCAGCGCTTTCAATTCATTCCAATGGAGAGCGGCGTTTTTGGAGCGTTTTTTTCAGCACCCAAAAGCTGCTCCAAAGATGCTGCTTGCAGGACTCAGTGTGAAAGGGTCCATTGAGATGCATGGAGAGCATTTTATGAGCGTTTTAATAGCGCTATTTTTTAACGCTAAAACGCTGTAAAAACACTTCAGTGTGAAAGGGGTCTAAATGTGCAAAAAATTGGGGCTGATTTATGAAAACCGGAGCAATGAAAGAAAACAAAACGTGTCTCTTCTCCATAGCAGCCAATAATCCTCACCCAAGAGATCAGATTTTGGTTTAGTTTCCAGTTTCCAATGTGAAGCCCTTAGATTAGTGATGGGGAACCTCGGCACCCCCAGATGTTTTGGAACTACATTTCCCATGATGCCCATGGCACTCTGCAGTCTAACTGAGCATCATGGGAAATGTAGTTCCAAAACATCTGGGGGTGCCGAGGTTCCCCATCACTGCCTTAGAGGTTCTGAGGTGTTGTGTACATTTTGTATTATTGTGGAACATTTTTTTTCATTTTGTAGCAAATAAATTATAAAAGTAAATGCTGCAGAGACAGGATTTGCATTTTGTTTTATGTCACACAATATTTGCGCCGCAGTTTTTTAAATGCAAATTGTTTTGAAAAAATAAATTTTATTGCATTTTAGTGAACACAAACACAATATAATACCCAGGGGCCATTAAGGGCACACGGCCGCTGCCCCCCCATCCATGCGTCCGGCCCCTTGCAGGATGGTGTATAAAAGGATTCGAATGGGGGGGGGGTTTAAACCCCTGATTAGAGGCTTTAATAGGCTTCAAAACAGGGTAGGCTCTGCCCCCAAAAAAGAAACACCAGCCGCCACTGATAATACCCATTTTTTTTTAGGTAAAATATAAAGGATGATGTTACTCTAAATAAATAGATACCTAACATGTCACACTTTGTGGAATGATGACAAATTATGGTGCCTAAAAATATCCATAGGCAGGGCCGCCATCAGGGGGTTACAGGCATTACACCTTTAAGGGGCCCGATGGTCCCCATGGGCCCTGCTGCCCCCCCCCCTTTTTTTGCCATTACACCTGTAAGGGGCCCAATGGTCCCCGGGGCCCCTTACAGGCCCGGCTGGCCCCCCTCCCATTTTTTTTTTGCATTACACCTGTAAGGTCCCCCGCTTATTATCTTGCATCAGGACCCAGCACACCCTCCCTGGTTCCCTGCTCCTGCCTATAGCTGTGTAAGGGGCCCCCGAAATTTGTAATGGCTGCCCTGTCCATAGGAGACACTTTATAAGCTTTCAAGTTACCAGTTTAGAGGTTGTATGTATACCTGTGTGACCTAAATACTCGCCTTTACACAGGGGCACTTTAAATGGAGAACAGTGGTGTAGTGGTTAGCACTTTTGCCTAACCGCAAAAGGGTCACTGGTTCAAATCCCAACCACAACACTCCCTGCCTGGAGTTTGCATGTTCTCCCTGTGTAGGGCCGAGTCCTGCAGGAACAGAATTCTTCTACATTTTTCCACAGCAAGAACGCCGTTTCCGCTAGCAATCGCGTCCTGCAGGGCTACTGTGGGGGGTAGGTGAAAGGGGCAGAGGAGGACATTGCTGGGGGGGGGAGTAAATGGGGCAGAGGAGGACATTACTGTGTGGTGAAGGGTGTAGAGAAGGACATTGCTGGGGTGGGGGGGGGGTGAAGGGGGCAGAGGAGGAAATTGCTGGGGGGGGGGGGAGTGAAGGGGCAGAGAAGGACATTGCTGGGGGGACTAAAAAAGGGGGCAGAAAATGACATTACTGTGGGGGTGGGGGGGGGTTTACTCTTTGAAGGGGACAGAGGTGGACATTTTTGGGAAAGGTGTGGACATTTTTGGGGGCAGAGGAGGGGGCAGAGGAGGACATTACTGTGTGTTGTGGGGGGGGGGGGGGCTGAAGGGTGTAGAGAAGGAAATTGCTTGCTGGGGGGAGTGAAGGGGCAGAAAAGGAAGGACATTAACGGTGGGGTGGGGGGTTTACTGTTTGAAGGGGACAGAGGTGGACATTTTTGGTGAAAGTGTGAAGGGGGCAGAGGGAGGACATTGCTGGGGGGGGGGAATGGTGAAGGGGGCAGAGAGGTGGACATTACTGTGGTGGTGGTGGGGGGGGGGGTGGGTGGGGGTGGCGGGGAGTTAGGGCAGCAGAGGGGGTTGAAGGACATTACTGTGTGTGGGAGGGTGGGGTGAAGGGAGTTGTTGGGGGGGTTGAAGGGGGTTGAGGGTTTGAATTGGTGGGTTTTTTTTTGTGATGGTTGAATTGTGGGTTTTTTTTTTTGGGGGGAGGGGTGAGTTGTTTACTGATTGGGGGAAGTGAAGGGGTTTGTTTGGGGTTGTGAGGGAGAGTTGGACTTGATGGAATTTGTTTGGGGAAGGGGGGGGGGGAGGGATTTACTGTGGGTGTGGATTTGGGTTGCAGGGGGGATTTTTTTTGCTGGGGGGGAGGTGAAGAGGGGGACATTTGGACATTACTGTGGGGGGGGGGTTTACTGTTTGAAGGGGACAGAGGTGGACATTGCTGGGGGAGGGGTAAAGGGGCAGGGGAGGACATTACTTTGGGGGGGGGGGTGAAGGAGCAGAGGAGGACATTACTGGGATGGTGAAGGGGACAGAGGTGGACATTACCGGGGAGGATGTGAAGGGGGCAGAGAAGGACATAACTGGGGGGGGGGGGTTAAGGTGGCAGAGGTAGACCTTACTGAGGGGTGACGAGAGCAGAGAAGGACAGTGCTGTGGGGGCGGGGCTCGAGTCCTGCAGGAACACACGGGAACACACTTTTTTTTAATTTTGAAGTGGGGGGATCTTGGGTGAGTTCTCACACTTTTTTTCCCCAGGACTTGACCCCCGTGCCTCCCACAGTCCAAAGACATGCTGGGAGGTTAATTGGCTCCTATCTGTATTGGCCCCTACCTAGTATGTGTAATGATGTGCGTTAGGGACACTAGATTGTAAGCTCCTTGAGGGCGGGGACTGATGTAAATGTACAATTTATATGTAAAAGTGCTACAAAAATTGACAACGCTATATAAGCACCTGAAATAAGTAAAAAAAAAATACTTTAAATGTTTTTATTTTATTATTTGAATTTTTTTCCACATCAGATTAACCCCTCCTCTGAAACCCACAGGACCACCTTTCCCTAGGTCACCTGTTGATTGCAGTTGGTAAGTACTTTGGTTGCGGCACTTATATCGCCCTCCCCCCCCCCCCCCTATCGCAAAGGCCCCTCCAGGTTCAGCCTCTCCTGGAGTTGGAAGACCCCGAATGTTGGATGGTAAACCCTCCTGAAACTGTGTGCCGGGCCGAGGGCAATGTTGCCTAAACAGCCTGAATATTCTCCAGGTGTGGTGTTGGTTGCTCTGCAATGTCACCAGTGGCCTCTCCTTTGGGGGGGTTTTCATATCTTGTATAGGCAGAGCAGCGATGGATGATGTCACAGAGGGCAGGGGGATGGGGGGCGGCGCCGGGGTACTAGTGACCGCCGGTCACCAAGCAGCCGCTTAAACATTCTTTGAGCCGGTAGAAGTATTGGTTTCTCTTATTTCTCTGCAGTCCTGACCGTTTTCTCTTGTGAGGCGAAGACATGTTGCCATTTGCTCCCCTGCTGTGCTCCCGGGGTTGTCTCAGATTCTGCGTCTTCAGTCTGATGGGCTGCCTGGGCCTCACCTGCTTCTAAAGTTAGTCTAGGTTCACACCCATGCAGCTGCGCTTGATGCATTTTTCAGGCACATTTTGCCGTGTGTTTGCGTTTTTAAACCCTTTTTTTTTTTATGTGCTTTTGCATGGAGTATTCATGCATTTTTTCCTCTTTACCCCCATTGCACGACAATATATACGTATGGCACAGCGTGTGCGTGTGTGTGTGTATATACACCGCCTTTGAGGACCGAGATTGCGGGCGAGCTCCGTGAATCTGACTGTTGGTCCCGCGATCGTCTCACGGAGAGAAAGAACGGGGAAATGCTGATGTATGCTGATGCATTTCCCTGTTCTGCCTCGTGACAGGACACTGATCGCAGCTTCCTGTAATCGGGAGCGGTGATCAGTGTCACACGTAGCCCACCCCCCCCCCTACAGTTAGGGCACACTTAACCTCTTCACTCCCTTGTCACATTTATACAGTAATCGGTGCATTTTTATAGCACTGATTGCTGTATAAACGTGAATGGTCCCAAAATAGCACGAAAAGTGTCCACCATAATGTCGCAGTCACAATATATATATATAAAAAAAACAAAAAAGCTGGTCGCCACCATTACTAGTACATTAAAAAAGCTATAAAACTATCACCTATTTTGTAGACGCTATAACTTTTGCGCAAACCAAATGCTTATTGGAATTTGTTTTTACCAAAAATATGTAAAAGTATATATCGGCCTAAACTAAGGGGGGGGTTTATATTGTTTTGGTGATATTATAGCTTTTTGCGTGATCAAATACCACCAAAAGAAAGCTCTCTTTGTGGGGGTAAAAAATGACATCAGTTTTGTTTGGGAGCCACGTCGCACGACCGCGCAATTGTCAGTTAAATTGACGCAGTGCCAAATTGCAAAAATGTGCTGGTCTTTGGGCAGCCAAATGGTCCGGGGCTGAAGTGGTTAAACACACTATATAACTGGTTGCTGAGGAGGGGGACAGGGAAGGCAGCCACTGCGCCCTTAACAACCAGTGAGTCATGTGAGTGGTGTTCCCTGCTGAATGTAGAATAAAACACACTTGACAGTAATAAAATTGCAAAAAAGTGAAGGCTATCCCCCCAGTACATACCAGGCACTTTGGGTCTAGTATGGATTCAGAGGGGACCCACCACATTTTTATAATGGCATGGGGTCCTCCCCCCCCCCCAAAACCATTCTAGACAATTATCAGAGCATGCAGCCCAGAAAAAAGGGGGAGGCCAAGTGGATTCCCTACTGGACATGACAGTGCCTCAACATGGAGGAAATGGGTGCTTTTGGGGGAGGGGTATTCTGCCCCCCCTCCAGAAGTACCTCCCCCCCCCCCATTTTGATGGGAACAAGGGCCTCTTCCCAACAACCCTGGCCTGTGGTTGTCAGAGTCTGCAGGCAGCAACCTTATTGGAATCCTCTAACAAGGGGGTCCCCCCAAGATTCCAGACCCCCTATGTGAATGGGTACATTATACCTCATATTTAACCATTTCGTGAGACCAGAGAGAGCGAGTAGCAGCTGAGAGAGCCAGCAGTGTATTGGCCACGTCACCTGCCACAATTTTGAGTGTCCACTTGCCACAAGTTGTGGATTGTCCACAACGCAATCAATTCTTTTTTTTATGGCTTATCATTTGAGATCGAATGTAAAAAGTCACCTTTAAAACAAAAAACCGGTACCGCGTTTTGCGTCTTAACCCATTTTTTTGCTTCTGGAAAAACGAGGTTAAAAACGCAACTGCCTGAAAATGGCAATAGACGAGACTGGACACATAGGATAACATTGAATGTGTTCAGGGGCAGTTGGAGGGGGAAATAAAAATAAGCCCCTCACATGTAGTCATCGTGTTTCCGGCCACTTAGAGCAGCGGACCGCAAACCAGAAACGCCGAGGCAGCATGTCAGCTGTGACCGGGAGGCAGCGCTTTGTTCCAAGGTAAGAGTTTCATGATGAGCAGGCCCGTCGCTACAGGACAGGCAAAAAACAAAAATGGGGGTGGGGGGGGTTGCCCCCCCCCAGGCTGTAGTGTGGCCGAGCTCCTTTTTCCTGGAGTGGTGTCAGTCCAGCTGGGTACCGTGTGTGGTACAGGAGGGTGCACACTTCCGTCTCTCTGGCCGGGAACACAGGAAACTGAATCTCTTGTACCACACGGTATCCTGCCCAGGCACTGATAGGGGACCCATAATAGTAGAACACCGGACTGAGATGAGGAGCTTGGTCATGCTACAGCGGCAGCCTACAGGGAAGGCGAGACTAGTGAACATGGGTGTTTAAAAAAGTGTAGTGCTAATGTAGGCTGTGTGGGGGCCGCCACCCCCCCCCCCCCCAAATTCCTTCAGACAGCACTTTCTTAAACAAGACTGATAACTGTTCAGGACAGAAAGAAACTGCACCAAACTGATAACGAACACCAGAGTATAGACACCCACACTTTTTTTATACCCAATATGATATATTACCCCTTATTAAGCAGAGGCAGCTTTATAACCAACATCCCCTGCCCTATATCAATATGGGGGGGGGGGGGGGGGGGGGAATTAGCACTTGCCGAGAAAGAATGTTCAGCCATCACACGTTATGGCTAGAGGTAGTGAAACTCCACTGTCAAGTCATCTACAATCTAGTGAGGGAGATGGTTTTAGTTTGGGGGGGGGGGGGGGGGGGGGAAGGAAGAACCCCCACCCTTTCACATTGGAGTAACAGCTACAACTTCAAAACAAGGTCTGTAGACCTGGTTGTCACAACCCTTATAGGCAACAGGGACAGCATGGTTGAGCCCCCCCCCCCCCCAGTTGACTCACAAGGTGAATTCACTGTTTGCTCTCATCTTTAGTTGCTGTAAAAGGATTTGTCAAACTTCTAGGCCAGGGATCTCCAAACTACGGCCCTCCAGCTGCTGTGGAACTACACTTCCCATGAGGCATTGTAAAACTCTGACATTCGTAGACATGACCAGGCATGATGGGAATTGTAGTTCCTGAACACCTGGAGGGCCGTAGTTTGGAGACTCCTGTTCTAGGCACTTGATTGGGCCAATACAAAAACCTGAGGCAGGATAATAGCCTTGCAAGTGAAAGTCCCATCCTAGGCCCTTAAGGATAACTTGTTCTCAGGGTTGTCATCAGGAAGGTACAGGCAGTACACCTGTAAGGGGCCCAGATGGCAACCCCTTTTTTTTTTATTAAAAAAAGTGTATATATAAAAAGTATTCATTAAAGGGCTCAGAGGTGCCCATGTGGTAAACCCTTTTTTTTTTAATTAAAGGGCCCAGATGTCCCGGATTGCAAACCCCTTTTTTGTAATTTGTATAAAAACACATTTACTAAAGGTCCCCCAGGATGGCTACCCCTTTTTTAATATACATTTTCCTTTTTGTAAAGGACCCCCCCCCCTCTGCCCCAGGGGGCCCATGCCTAAAGCTCTGTAAGGGGCCCCATAATTCCTGATGCTCTGTATTTTTTGGGTGGAAACCCATTTCTGACCAGCTTCAATGTCAAGCCACAAAGCTGATTTTAGGCTTTTCTGGAACCATGTTGGGAATAAAGCTAGGAGACAGGGTTTAGAAAAATAATTTATTTAAACATTTGCAGTTTTAAGGTTACATGTTTGACTCCTGCGGTACATCCACAGGCCTATAATAGCAACAGCCACAGACCCAACAACCCCAGCAGTTACTAGCGCTCTAGCCAGGTCCAATGTGGAATAGTCTGATGGATCCGTACCTAGTAGGGGAAGAGAGAAGAAAAAAATAAATAAAATTGAAGTCTTGAATCTCAACTGAAGCCAACCCCCCCTCCCAGATTGATTACCTTCCAGTTTTAGGATTTCTTTATTATCCACAGAAACAAATGCAACAGGTCCTTGAGAAGTCACCGTGTTCTTCAGAGACTGAAGTTCAGCCATTCGCCCTAAAATTTAAAACGTTGTAGATGCGAGGATAAAGTGAGTTTTATGAAAAACCACAAGATTCTGCCACCTGAATATAAAATACTCACTTCTCCTTTGACCACAAGAAACCACACAGCTGTCCCTGGCAGACGGAACACAAACAGAAGCACTGCAGTGGAAGTATACCTGAAGACAAGTTTATACAATTATATCACAGCAAAGCATTAGATAAAGAGACATACAAGATGTTGTATTCATTTACCAGTCCTTCAAGGGCAAGTTGGGTGGTGGCGTCCACAAATGTGAAGGTGCTGACCAGAAAGCGCTGGTAGTAGCTCGGTATAGGTACAGCCTGTGAAGGAGCGCCAACAGGAACCAGCTGGCTCAAGTAGTTGTCTCCATTGAAAGGGCAACTGAAACCAAAAGATTGAGGAATTGAGATCTGCACAAGGTAGACGGGATAACTTCCATTCTACAGATTCCATTACTCACCTGTCAAACAAGATGGGCCATTGAGGAAGGAGTGTAGGGTTGTCAGAGCTGGTGGCCCAGCAGTCATTTAGGACAAGGACCAGGTTTGGATCTGTTCTGCCGATGATGCGAACCTCCAGGTAGACTGGGTCTCTGAGCACTTTGACCACAGGGTACTGGGCATCAGTGTAGTATGAGGCATAGTCGTAATCTGCATTTAATAATTAAACATGTTACATAACGACAACAAGTGGTTGGGTTCAAGAGAAGTAAACCCTCATGGCCCCTGCGTGTTCTGAATCCGGGACTATGTTGGTCCGGGGTTGTGGCTTTGCATGGGGGGCCCAGTAGTCAAAACTGGGGCCTGCTTTTCGAGGTGATCCTGTGCTGTCCATCCTGCGGGAGGACCTATCCTGGAGAGAATGCAAGAGGCTGGTATCTTGGGAATAGGAAACTTCAAATGATGCACCATACACTGAGAGGCTTGATGGTGATGGCCTGTCGAGTCTTAAGTTTTACAGAAATTAAGCTGTAAAGATCCGGGTGCTGAATCCTGTGGCAGAGGATTCTGGACCAAAGTGTCTCCTCATAAAAGGAAGGTCTGCGGGAGAGACTGTACTTTATTTTGTGCGTCATTCCAGCTGCTAGGCCAGTTAGAGGGATCTATCCAGGTGAGCAATACCCACTCCAGATGAGAACTGGTTGCTGGAAGCAGGACTGTTTCCCCATTCCTCCCACTGATAGTGGTGCGCTGTAACAGAATGGCCCGTGGGACCCAGAGGCTCTCAAAGGGTGTGGGGGGGGGTACTCCTGTTTTAGCCTCACCGATTACTTGTGTCCCAAGTCATCCTATATTCACTAGTGGCATAGGATGACTGAGAAATTATATCTTGGACTACATGACGTGAGGCAGTAATGATAATTCAGTGTATTGCAGGATTACTTGAAATATTACCATTTGTTGATTTTGAACTCAACAGGTTAATTGAGTGACTCATTCAATGTGGGAACATAGACTGTTAGGGGTTAATGTCTGCTACTGTGATGTAAACGAACATTAGTTTAGTTGCTAAGAACCTCTCATTGAGTTATGCTAATTTGACACTGTATTGTGTGAAAGTTCTATTGATGATAGATGTGTGTTGTGCTTAGCACAGTCTAAGGTCAGATGTCTGACTTGTCAGCTGTAGTTAATTATCTCATGTAAATTATGTCTACTAAAGGAATGTATTGTATGGCAGGTGTCCATCTTGAAAGTCATATCTCAGAGTCACCTTGTCTGATTAAAAGATGTGTATTGAGGGGGGGCTCTTTAGGCACCATTGTATAATGTTGTGGGTGGAGTTCAGTCATTGTTCATATTTGGTTGCTGACTGTATATAAAGAGCATGAGCTTCTCATTAAAGAGTCTTATTCGTTTTGAACCAGAGAACAGAGCTGTGGTCTCGTTTCTGGGTGGGGTGGGCAATCCATATGGTCGATAAGCTGTCTTGGTTTCGAAATGGAATATCCAAAACGGCGTTAACCCCTGTCCCATTTGGGGTTCTGTTACAGGCACCATTACTATCCCCCCCCCCCCCATGGGGCATAGTTTAATCCTGATGCCAGGACTTTCTACTCCCAGCCAACCCGTCCCTAGAGTATGAAGAAAGGCAGTAAACTCAGAAAGTTGGCGAGCCCTGCATTACATTAAAGGGCACTAGACTAGTGGAAGCATGTCGGCTTGCTTCTAGCAAGATGAAGACTTGTATTCTCACCTTGTGCAATCCTCATCTCCAGCTCAAGAGGACCAGATGTACTGACAGGAAGAGGTGGTGGCAAAGTGTTGACTGTAAAACTCAGCACCGGCACAATACCAGTTTGAATGAAGTGGCACTGCACAGTCACCCTAGAGAAACAGTACAGGATTATTAGATACAGTACCCTTTAATACCCATCACGTTCGTACTACAGCATGATTGCTCATTTTACCTCATTGTACTGTCCCTAGTAATAGAAGATCCTTGCCAGGTCTGTATTTGTCTACCAGCTTCAATAGTAGCTTCATAGTTCATTGGGCCATCGGGCACCTGGGTGAAGAAAAGTTTAAATTTCAATGAACCTGGATAGGCAGTCAAAGAGCTTTTAAAGGCAATGCCACCCACCATAAGTCTTTAGATTTTAACATGACAGAAAATTGCAATGGGTGGCTTTTTGTACACCACAAGAAACCTACAGAAGTGTCTGTTAAGCAGGTTTTAGACAAGCACAGGAGTAGGGTTGATGAGGCAGTAAAGTCTTGGAATACTAATTAAGCCAGTTCATGATGGCAATAGTTAGATCACTCATGAATGGAACAGCCATCACAAACTGGCTGAATTACAACTGGTCTATAGCAAACTTTAATGTATGCTGGAATGACTGACCCAACCAAGAAAGGGGCCTTCAGGATGGCCTCTTGGCACCTGCTTTTAATGGAATGCTACTCTTTGGGAGGTGTGTCTGGAGGACCCTTTGAGTGACCTTGCTTTGGATCCAGGTCTATGTCTCCCCAAAACAGATTTGGGTCCTTTGTTCCCAAACCAGCAATGACCGAGCCTAAGCAGGTTTTAATATGATCAGCTCAAAGAAACCCAATACTGGAGTCTCCTATAGCCTGTTAAGCAGATCTGTCATACGTGCCGCCTATTGTTGATTGGAGTCACCCATCGTCTCTTGGTTCAACAAGGTAAGCATTTGGATCTCCATCATGGACTGTTTACAGTATGCTTCTAATAGGCAACATATACAGAGCTGTGGGCTTGGTGCCAAATGGGCACCGAGTCACTTACATGGCCAGTTTAATTAGCTTAATAGGTTTAGTGGCCGTTCCTTAGCTATATTTCTGTTTACAGTTTGCATTGTGAGGGTAACGTGATCAGGTTCTACCTGATCTGTGCTATAAATGGGTACACATTGTCAAAGCGAGTTTCAGTTAGCATTAAAGCTAGCGTCTCATGGGTGCTCAGCTATAGTACCTTCCTCCAGCCTGGAACCAGATTTATACTGATGGAAGCACCCAAGCTGTGTGCTGGACAGTTCCATTACAACAATCTTTAGAAGCAAGCAATACTGATGTTCAAAAAGATTCATCCTCACCATTTTAGGCAAAAGAAGCTGAACCAATATTCACCTTTACCAAGTAAAGGTCACAGCCTAAAGACCAGAATTGTAGCCAAGAGTTTATAAAGACCAAGAACTGCAGTCGTAAGGTCTCTAATGTATAAGGGCATGTGTAACGCTAAAGCTTGGTACAGATGATCGGATTTTCCACACAGACAAAGTGTAGGACTTTTGTCTAAAGGGCGTTGGCCATGAACTTGAATTGCATATAAAACCGGTAAAGAATTGTAGTCCAACAGAAACTAGGTGTTTCAGCTCTTTAGTGCCACACTTTGGGCAACTTCTGCCAATGTTGTCTTACGGCAGGTATGCGTGTTTGTACTTTGGCTAATTTGACATCACACATTTGTTGTCGGAAAATCTGACAATTGCCTGATTGAGATAACAAACGGTTGATTTTCCAACAAACCCTTCCATCGGACAATTCATCGGAAAAAATGATAGTGTGTACAGGCCTTTTGCTCTGCTAGCACCACAAGGGTCAGACCGCTATAGTCAGGCTGTGTCGCAACACCTACCTGATATGCCCTGGCGCAGGATAGTGGGAACCTGAACACCACAAAGGAGTTACTGGCGTCTACCGTCAGCCCGGTGCAGGAGTCCAATCCAATCACCCCGACGGAGGCCAGAAGCAGAGACGGCACGGTCAGATCATTGGACACTGCAATCACCATGTTGCCATCAAATCTGCACTGTGTGGTCACTGTAGAAAAAAAAAAATGGATTTTCACCATGTAGACCAGACATGCAATTATCGAGTCACTGCAGTATTTATAATTCGTCTAATCCAACCCACATCTGTAGACAGGTTTGATTGCAGCAAAGAGTGCAAAATTATAAAAAGACCATAGAAAGTCTTGACACCCATAAGGTTGTCCATTGTACCCATAAGGGCAATATGTGGCTTAGGCCAAAATAAAGTCAAGCTGGCAAGACACCATTGTGCAAAATACATTCTAGACTTCAAGCTGCTCAATTATGAAATTCAATCTTAAAGTGCTTTTAGCCATGGCCAAGGTACTAGCAACCTTACCTGCCAAAAAAGTCAACTACAGGCTGCTCATAGTATGTTCATGCCGATACGGCGACCCAACATCCAACTTACACTTGTCGCCGAAGAAGCAGGGCATTGTAGCGTCGCTCGGGGAGTAGCAGCATCCCATTGCAGCACAGGAGTCACTGGTTACAGGAGTGTCAGCACAGGACAGTTTGTCCTCTTGAGCAACGGCAGAGCAGACATCAGGGCTGGGGGCATCCAGGGCTTCTATACAAGAAAAGAGTGTATAACATGAAGTACATTTAGGATTTTTAATCCTTCAGAGATTAAGGAGACGTGTACCCATGTCCCAATTATTACCCCATAATGAAGCTACATTGTGCCCTCAATCTGGGGGACAATGCCATGAGGGTTCCCGATATTACTGTACCAACCCCCCTCCCATTTAGAAGATTAGACATATTACCATCCTGTATTGGACATCTCTTCTCCGTCTTGTATTGCTCAACAGCACCATCAACAATATCTTCCAGAAGCAGCACCATCATATATTCCCCATCCTAGAGAAAATAAAAAGCATGCATTACAACTTTAGTGTGGGGGGGGGGGGGGGGGGGCGGCACAGGGAGAAAATGCCCCAACATTGGGAGTAAACAAAGCCGTAGGCATTGTGGTCAGTGGCAGGGGTGTATTTAGGTTGTGCTGCCCTAGACCTGACTGAACTTGTGAACCCCCCTAATTTAAATATGACCCACCCCTTCCTGTCAAGGCTACACCCCTTGCAGTTTAAGACCCACCCTAAAATTTGGATTCCCTTAATTTGCATAGATTTCCTCTCACTACCTGTTTGGCTATGGGACAGGAATGGCAAAAAAAAAAAAAGCGACGCCACCCCCCCCCCCCCCCCCCCACAGTTGCCAACTGCCCACATAGTGGAAGCAGTGCAGCAGATTTATGGGGGCGCTAAACCAATTTGCTTAACAGTGTAGCGCAAGTTAGCGGGGACACTGTCCGTGCTGCCCCCCTGCAAAGTGCTGCCCTAGCCCTTGTTGGCCCAGCATTGGTCAGTGGGAGAAACACCACCCCAAAAGCCTGATCAAGGCAAGCAAAGGGCCACTTCGTCTGCAGATAGGTTTTGGAGACTCTCTGCATTAACCAAGTTGAGTTGTCTCAGTCCATTCTGCCAAAGCCTACCGATCCAAGTCTAAAGCTCCCATCTTACCCAGGAGTAAGGCACTTTACACTTATAGCCAGCACAGGTCAAGCCAGAATTTTTTGTTTTTGGCAATGAAGGGTTAGAGTACTATGCAATTTGGAAGTTCTCCCTTCACTTCTGTCCTGAAGATGCCACAAGTTAAAATTTTTAAAGGGAAGGCGTTGCATTAAGATATGTTGTCACAAGGCATTGTCATTTGATTTCCCTTTAATTCTTGTTCTGGCAACAGCTAAATGATCCGTTTGTGGCAGTGGTTGCCAGACTGATGACCCATTAAGAGCTCAGACAATAAACCTAGGCAGTCTGGTCTACAGAACCAAAGTTCTGGCTATACATACACCTAATCTATACTAGTGTAGCGCTACCCCATTCAGGAGCCGCTGGTTGTTTTGGGACCAGTGTGTTAAGGTACCTTGTAGTGTGTCTAGGGGTAGTAGCAGTGAGTAGTAATGAGCGAATGTCCAGTCATCCGATGGGTTTTTCAAATGCTTTATTCTGAGGCACAACACGGCCAACATAGACATGAGGTAGGACAGGAAAGGTTGATGAAGCAGAAGAACAAGTGCGGTATCAGGCCCTGGATGATGAAAGCAAGCCTGCTCTCAGTAGCAATGTACCAATATGTCGCCACTCTAGCCAGAGTGGGTGAAGTGCTTCCGGACAGACTTCTGCCACCAGCCGAAATGTCACTTTGAGTTACTGGGAGAAACAGACCTCTGCCACAGGCCTGGCTCGGGCCACAGGCCTAGTACTTCAATACTCAGATGAACACGGCGGATTGAGCGAATTCTCCCAGTAAATGCAATGAAAGGTCACTGGTTGACAGCTGCCATGTACCTGTCAAGGCCTTGGTGACCGGATGCCCGATGGTTCATTCAAGTCTCCTGGACAACCTGCTTTTTGGGTTCTCCCCGAGCCGATCACCCACCATTCAGCCCAGGATCCTCTCAATAAAGTTGGGGACCCCGTGAACCACTGGGGCCCCTCTCAGCATCAGGATGGTGCTCTGCATGGAACCCCGGCCAGGTGGGCCTCGCCGGTGCGGTCCTTGGGCGCACACACCCTAAAGGTGGATGCCGTACCCAGAACACCGCAAAGAGGACCAAGAATCATGGCGTCTGTCACAAATATACCCTCCCCCAGCATGCCCTGCAAGGTCCAACTCCTCTAATTGGCTGCTGGGGAAAAGTGGCTTTGCCAGAACCCCTCTAGCGCCACCTGCCGCCCAGGGATGGGATCGCATCCCTGGAACGCAGTCTGACCCACAGGATAATTCTGGAAGACCACAGCCTAAAATTTAAACCAATTACGAATGGTTGCCAAATAACTCTCCAATTCACCCACTAACTTTAGCGTAGCACCTGTACTGAAAGCAAGGGGGCGCTACACTAGTAATGCATTCATTAGAACAGGTTTATAGTTTTAGGATTCTATTGGGAACCTAGAACTGTGAAATGAGTTGTCCCATGACCGTATCAAAAAAGTTCAAGTCAGTGATGTCAGGCTTACCTCTTCCCTTACGTAGCATCCATCATAGGCAGCAGAGATCACCATTGTGTTATTGGATCCGTGACTCACCCAGATCCCACAAGCAGAGTCATTGGCAGGATCCTGAAATTCATCCTGGAAATCTGAACACATAATGATATGTAGATTTCTAAAGGCACATTGTACCAAACCAAGTGTCACATTCACTTCTGAAGGCAGATTAACGCAAGATTGTTAGACCAGCCAAACCACGGAGAGTCCTTGTTAGACAAACAGTTAAAGTACAAAAAAAAAAAAAAAAAAAAAAAAATTGTCATATGTGCAAGGTTAGGATTCATCCTCTCCATTTGTCCTACACACCATGATCACTGAAGGTGAAAAAACAACAAAAGTTGTCCCCTAGAAATATAGGGGGAATCTTCTAATGGGGACACCAGTTCTAGTGACCTGGAGGTCTCCAAGGAAATCCCTTAATTTTCCTCCCACTTCCTGTCCCATAGCCAAAATGGGAAGTGAAGGGGGGGGGGGGGTATCCACAAAGGATGATGAAAAGGTTTAAAACCCTCCCTTACTCTACATCTAATACAAGCTCTGCCTATACCAGTGGCGGTGAAACTGGGCACCGCGGATGTTTTGAGTACCATGGGAAATGTAGTTCCGAAGCATCTGGGGTGCCGAGGTTCACCATTACTGGCCTATACTTTAGGCCAGAGCATATCCCGAGCACCACAAACTGATCATTCAACTCACTTTTTATAATAGTCCCCATTTCGGATAGAATAAGGAAGGGTTATAACCCGTCAGTTTAGTTTTTTGCCATCTGTGTCCCCGTAGGGAGATTTCCCTTCACTTCCTGTCCCATAGCCAAAAACAGGCAGCGAGGAAACACCTGCAAATTAGTGGAATCCCTTGGGTACCCCCAGAAATTGTGTCGCCATTGGAAGATTCCCACACCCCTTACTTTTCTGGGGGACAACCCAAGACTCTTAATACTCTGCAGGTAAAATAGGGAACGCCATTCAGCCCCATCGCCAACAGCCTGTAAAGAAAAATATATCCAAGAGGCTAAAAGCTGCAGCAGCTGGATGTATACCAGAGCTTACTGGAAGCTCAAGCACTGGGGCAAAACACCCAATGGGAACTTCCAGCCTGCTCTCTTGTTGCATCAGTAGATCTTCATTTATCATGGGTAGGGCAGCCCATTGATTGCAAGGGGGGGGGGGGTGCCCTGGAGTCTAGGGGGGCAGCCACCCTGTATTTCCCCACTTCCTGTTTTGTATGCAATACAGGAAGTGAATAGAAATCTCCCCAATGGGGACATAGATTACAGGGTGGGGTAGCAGAGGTAGGAGGAATAATCTTCAGTTCCACTTTGTAATAAGGAGGTAGACCCATCCAGTCACTAGATCTTTAATATCTCAGGACACCGGCTACATTATAGTGCAGATCCTGGATAATATCACACTGATTTCTATTCATCATGTGCTACTCCCATCCCCCATGTTCTGTGAGCCACCAGCCAATTAGTAGGAACAGCATCCCTACTACCGCCAATTTACACCCTTAAACCACAAAAAAATTAAAAAATGGAGCAAAAAAAATAGAAGGACTTACCCAACACTTTCAGGGAAGAGGCGGCCCCTCGGTCGGGCATAGAAAAGGACAATTCCATCTTGTCCAGAGCACAGTGGAGGAGCGAGGAGCTTTCAAAGTGTCCATTGGCCTCACACAGCAACCAGGACAGACTGAAGCTCCACAACAGCAGTGCCAAGCCCATTCCTGTCCTGGAAGATCCCATCTTGTAATACCGACCCTCAGCCCTGACCTGAGATTTATACCCTGGAGAGAGGGCGGGGCTTCACTCTGATTGGTCAGGGACTGCTATGCACACAGGTGATCCTTATACTTGCAAAGGTGGCCGAGAACTGCTGATTGTGGGTCTCTTCATACCGATCAAGGCTCATGTTCTGGGAGGATTAAAAAAAAAAAGCATAATTTGTTACTTTGTATTTTTTTCCTTTTTTATATAAATATATATATTTTGCACCTTTTTTTTATATGTTCCATGCATAATTGGTTACTACTTTGTATTATTTCCTATTTTTTTTCTTTGCCCTTTTTTATATATTCCACAAGGCGCCTTTCACACTGGGGCATTTTTCGAGCGAAGCCTCATCTGCAATCCCAATGTGCTGGTAAAGCACCGCTAAGACCCTAAGGCCCCTTTCACATTGAGGCGTTTTTCATGCGGTACAGCGCTAAAAATAGCGCTGTTATACCGCATGAAATAAACCTGCCCTGTAGTGTTCAATGTGAACGCCCGAAGGCTTTCACACTGAAGCGGTGCGCTAGCAGGACCGCTCCAAAAGTCCTGCTAGCCGCGAGTCCTGCAGTCCAAAGACATGCTGGGAGGTTAATTGGCTCCTATCTGTATTGGCCCCTACCTAGTATGTGTAATGATGTGCGTTAGGGACATTAGATTGTAAGCTCCTTGAGGGCGGGGACTGATGTAAATGTACAATTTATATGTAAAAGTGCTACAAAAATTGACAACGCTATATAAGCACCTGAAATAAGTAAAAAAAAAATACTTTAAATGTTTTTATTTTATTATTTGAATTTTTTTCCACATCAGATTAACCCCTCCTCTGAAACCCACAGGACCACCTTTCCCTAGGTCACCTGTTGATTGCAGTTGGTAAGTACTTTGGTTGCGGCACTTATATCGCCCTCCCCCCCCCCCCCTATCGCAAAGGCCCCTCCAGGTTCAGCCTCTCCTGGAGTTGGAAGACCCCGAATGTTGGATGGTAAACCCTCCTGAAACTGTGTGCCGGGCCGAGGGCAATGTTGCCTAAACAGCCTGAATATTCTCCAGGTGTGGTGTTGGTTGCTCTGCAGTGTCACCAGTGGCCTCTCCTTTGGGGGTTTTCATATCTTGTATAGGCAGAGCAGCGATGGATGATGTCACAGAGGGCAGGGAGATGGGGGGGCGGCGCCGGGGGTACTAGTGACCGCCGGTCACCAAGCAGCCGCTTAAACATTCTTTGAGCCGGTAGAAGAAGTATTGGTTTCTCTTATTTCTCTGCAGTCCTGACCGTTTTCTCTTGTGAGGCGAAGACATGTTGCCATTTGCTCCCTGCTGTGCTCCAGGGGTTGTCTCAGATTCTGCGTCTTCAGTCTGATGGGCTGCCTGGGCCTCACCTGCTTCTAAAGTTAGTCTAGGTTCACACCCATGCAGCTGCGCTTGATGCATTTTTCAGGCACATTTTGCCGTGTGTTTGCGTTTTTAAACCCTTTTTTTTTTTTTATGTGCTTTTGCATGGAGTATTCATGCATTTTTTCCTCTTTACCCCCATTGCACGACAATATATACGTATGGCACAGCTTGTGCGTGTGCGTGTGTGTGTGTATATACACCGCCTTTGAGGACCGAGATTGCGGGCGAGCTCCGTGAATCTGACTGTTGGTCCCGCGATCGTCTCACGGAGAGAAAGAACGGGGAAATGCTGACGTAAACAAGCATCTCCCTGTTCTGCATCGTGACAGGACACTGATGGCAGCTTCCTGTAATCAGGAGCGGTGATCAGTGTCACACGTAGCCCATCCCCACTCCTACAGTTAGGGCACACTTAACCTCTTCACTGCCAGTCACATTTATACAGTAATCTGTGCATTTTTTATAGCACTGATCACTGTATAAATGTGAATGGTCCCAAAATAGCACGAAAAGTGTCCACCATAATGTCGCAGTCACAATATATATATATAAAAAAACAAAAAAGCTGGTCGCCACCATTACTAGTACATTAAAAAGCTATAAAACTATCACCTATTTTGTAGACGCTATAACTTTTGCGCAAACCAAATGCTTATTGGAATTTGTTTTTACCAAAAATATGTAAAAGTATATATCGGCCTAAACTAAGGGGGGGGGGGTTTATATTGTTTTGGTGATATTATAGCTTTTTGCGTGATCAAATACCACCAAAAGAAAGCTCTCTTTGTGGGGGTAAAAAATGACATCAGTTTTGTTTGGGAGCCACGTCGCACGACCGCGCAATTGTCAGTTAAATTGACGCAGTGCCAAATTGCAAAAATGTGCTGGTCTTTGGGCAGCCAAATGGTCCGGGGCTGAAGTGGTTAAACACACTATATAACTGGTTGCTGAGGAGGGGGACAGGGAAGGCAGCCACTGCGCCCTTAACAACCAGTGAGTCATGTGAGTGGTGTTCCCTGCTGAATGTAGAATAAAACACACTTGACAGTAATAAAATTGCAAAAAAGTGAAGGCTATCCCCCCAGTACATACCAGGCACTTTGGGTCTAGTATGGATTCAGAGGGGACCCACCACATTTTTATAATGGCATGGGGTCCTCCCCCCCCCAAAACCATTCTAGACAATTATCAGAGCATGCAGCCCAGAAAAAAGGGGGAGGCCAAGTGGATTCCCTACTGGACATGACAGTGCCTCAACATGGAGGAAATGGGTGCTTTTGGGGGAGGGGTATTCTGCCCCCCCTCCAGAAGTACCTCCCCCCCCCCATTTTGATGGGAACAAGGGCCTCTTCCCAACAACCCTGGCCTGTGGTTGTCAGAGTCTGCAGGCAGCAACCTTATTGGAATCCTCTAACAAGGGGGTCCCCCCAAGATTCCAGACCCCCTATGTGAATGGGTACATTATACCTCATATTTAACCATTTCGTGAGACCAGAGCGAGTAGCAGCTGAGAGAGCCAGCAGTGTATTGGCCACGTCACCTGCCACAATTTTGAGTGTCCACTTGCCACAAGTTGTGGATTGTCCACAACGCAATCAATTCTTTTTTTTATGGCTTATCATTTGAGATCGAATGTAAAAAGTCACCTTTAAAACAAAAAACCGGTACCGCGTTTTGCGTCTTAACCCATTTTTTTGCTTCTGGAAAAACGAGGTTAAAAACGCAACTGCCTGAAAATGGCAATAGAGCGAGACTGGACACATAGGATAACATTGAATGTGTTCAGGGGCAGTTGGAGGGGGAAATAAAAATAAGCCCCTCACATGTAGTCATCGTGTTTCCGGCCACTTAGAGCAGCGGACCGCAAACCAGAAACGCCGAGGCAGCATGTCAGCTGTGACCGGGAGGCAGCGCTTTGTTCCAAGGTAAGAGTTTCATAATGAGCAGGCCCGTCGCTACAGGACAGGCAAAAAACAAAAATGGGGGTGGGGGGGGTTGCCCCCCCCAGGCTGTAGTGTGGCCGAGCTCCTTTTTCCTGGAGTGGTGTCAGTCCAGCTGGGTACCGTGTGTGGTACAGGAGGGTGCACACTTCCGTCTCTCTGGCCGGGAACACAGGAAACTGAATCTCTTGTACCACACGGTATCCTGCCCAGGCACTGATAGGGGACCCATAATAGTAGAACACCGGACTGAGATGAGGAGCTTGGTCATGCTACAGCGGCAGCCTACAGGGAAGGCGAGACTAGTGAACATGGGTGTTTAAAAAAGTGTAGTGCTAATGTAGGCTGTGTGGGGGCCGCCACCCCCCCCCCCAAATTCCTTCAGACAGCACTTTCTTAAACAAGACTGATAACTGTTCAGGACAGAAAGAAACTGCACCAAACTGATAACGAACACCAGAGTATAGACACCCACTTTTTTTTATACCCAATATGATATCCCCTTATTAAGCAGAGGCAGCTTTATAACCAACATCCCCTGCCCTATATCAATATGGGGGGGGGGGAATTGGCACTTGCCGAGAAAGAATGTTCAGCCATCACACGTTATGGCTAGAGGTAGTGAAACTCCACTGTCAAGTCAGCTACAATCTAGTGAGGGAGATGGTTTTAGTTTGGGGGGGGGGGAAGAACCCCCACCCTTTCACATTGGAGTAACAGCTACAACTTCAAAACAAGGTCTGTAGACCTGGTTGTCACAACCCTTATAGGCAACAGGGACAGCATGGTTGAGCCCCCCCCCTCAGTTGACTCACAAGGTGAATTCACCGTTTGCTCTCTCATCTTTAGTTGCTGTAAAAGGATTTGTCAAACTTCTAGGCACTTGATTGGGCCAATACAAAAACCTGTGGCAGGATAATAGCCTTGCAAGTGAAAGTCCCATCCTAGCCCATTAAGGATAACTTGTTCTCAGGGCCTTCATCAGGAAGGTACAGGCAGTACACCTGTAAGGGGCCCAGATGGCAACCCCCTTTTTTTTTTATTAAAAAAAGTGTATATATAAAAAGTATTCATTAAAGGGCTCAGAGGTGCCCATGTGGTAAACCCTTTTTTTTTTAATTAAAGGGCCCAGATGTCCCGGATTGCAAACCCCTTTTTTGTAATTTGTATAAAAACACATTTACTAAAGGTCCCCCAGGATGGCTACCCCTTTTTTAATATACATTTTCCTTTTTTGTAAAGGACTCCCCCCCCCGCCTCATTTTCATTCGGCAGCTAGCCCCCCCCCCCCCGGTTCTCTGCCCCAGGGGGCTCATGCCTAAAGCTGTGTAAGGGGCCCCATAATTCCTGATGCTCTGTATTTTTTGGGTGGAAACCCATTTATGACCAGCTTCATTGTCAAGCCACAAAGCTGATTTTAGGCTTTTCTGGAACCATGTTGGGAATAAAGCTAGGAGACAGGATTTAGAAAAATTGTTTATTTAAACATTTGCAGTTTTCAGGTTACATGTGTGACTCCTGCGGTACATCCACAGGCCTAGAACAGCAACAGCCACAGACCCAACAACCCCAGCAGTTACTAGCGCTCTAGCCAGGTCCAATGTGGAGTAATCTGATGGATCAGTACCTAGGAGGAGGAAGAGAGAAGAAAAAAAAAATTAAATTGAAGTCTTGAATCTCAACTGAAGCCAACCCCCCCTCCCAGATTGATTACCTTCCAGTTTTAGGATTTCTTTATTATCCACAGAAACAAATGCAACAGGTCCTTGAGAAGTCACCGTGTTCTTCAGAGACTGAAGTTCAGCCATTCTCCCTAAAATTTAAAACGTAGATGCGATTTAAAAGGTTAAAGTGAGTTTTATGAAAAACCACAAGATTCTGCCACCTGAATATGAAATACTCACTTCTCCTTTGACCACAAGAAACCACACAGCTGTCCCTGGCAGACGGAACACAAACAGAAGCACTGCAGTGGAAGTATACCTGAAGACAAGTTTATACACAATTATATCACAGCAAAGCATTAGATAAAGAGACATACAAGACGTTGTATTCATTTACCAGTCCTTCAAGGGCAAGCTGGGTGGTGGAGTCCACAAATGTGAAGGTGCTGACCAGAAAGCGCTGGTAGTAGCTTGGTATAGGTACAGCCTGTGAAGGGGCGCCGACAGGAACCAGCTGGCTCAAGTAGTTGTCTCCATTGAAAGGGCAACTGAAACCGAAAGATTGGAGAATTGAGATCTGCACAAGGTAGACGGGATAACTTCCATTCTACAGATTCCATTACTCACCTGTCAAACAAGATGGGCCATTGAGGAAGGAGTGTAGGGTTGTCAGAGCTGGTGGCCCAGCAGTCATTTAGGACAAGGACCAGGTTTGGATCTGTTCTGCGAATGATGCGAACCTCCAGGTAGACTGGGTCTCTGAGCACTTTGACCACAGGGTACTGGGCATCAGTGTAGTATGAGGCATAGTCGTAATCTGCATTTAATAATTAAACATGTTACATAACGACAACAAGTGGTTGGGTTCAAGAGAAGTAAACCCTCATGGCCCCTGCGTGTTCTGAATCCGGGACTATGTTGGTCCGGGGTCGTGGCTTTGCATGGGGGGCCCAGTAGTCAAAACTGGGGCCTGCTTTTTGAGGTGATCCTGTGCTGTCCATCCTGCGGGAGGACCTATCCTGGAGAGAACAACGCAAGAGGCTGGTATCTTGGGAGTAGGAAACTTCAAAGGATGCACCGTACACTGAGAGGCTTGATGGTGATCGCCTGTCGAGTCCAAGTTTTACAGAAATTAAGCTGTAAAGATCCGGGTGCTGAATCCTGTGGCAGAGGATTCTGGACCAAAGTGTCTCCTCATAAAAGGAAGGTGTGCGGGAGAGACTGTACTTTATTTTGTGCGTCATTCCAGCTGCTAGGCCAGTTAGAGGGATCTATCCAGGTGAGCAATACCCACTCCAGATGAGAACTGGTTGCTGGAAGCAGGACTGTTTCCCCATTCCTCCCACTGATAGTGGTGCGCTGTAACAGAATGGCCCGTGGGACCCAGAGGCTCTCAAAGGGTGTGGGGGTACTCCTGTTTCAGCTTCACCGATTACTCGTGTCCCAAGTCATCCTATATTCACTAGGGGCATAGGATGACTGAGAAATTATATCTTGGACTACATGACGTGGGGCAGTAATGATAATTCAGTGTATTGCAGGATTACTTGAAATATTACCATTTGTTGATTTTGAACTCAACAGGTTAATTGAAAGTGTGACTCATTCAATGTGGGAACATAGACCATTAGGAACTAAACTAATGTTCGTTTACATCACAGTAGCAGACATTAACCCCTAAGAACGTCTCATTGAGTTATGCTAATTGACACTGTATTGTGTGAAAGTTCTATTGAGGATCGATGTGTGTTGTGCTTAGCACAGTCTATGGTCAGATGTCTGACTTGTCAGCTGTAGTTAATTAGCTCATGTAAATTAGGTCTACTAAAGGAATGTATTGTATGGCAGGTGTACATCTTGAAAGTCATCTCAGAGACACCTTGTCTGATTAAAAGATGTTTATTGAGGGGGGGGGGCTTTTTAGGCACCATTGTATAATGTTGTGGGTGGAGTTCAGTCATTGTTCATATTTGGTTGCCGACTGTATATAAAGAGCATGAGTTTCTCATTAAAGAGCGTTATTCGTTTTGAACTAGAGAACAGAGCTGTGGTCTCGTTTCTGGGTGGGGTGGGCAATCCATATGGTCGATAAGCTGTCTTGGGTTCTAAATGGAATATCCAAAACGGCGTTAACCCCTGTCCCATTTGGGGTTCCGTTACAGGCACCGATACTATTCCCCCCCCCCCCCCATGGGGCATAGTTTAATCCTGATGCCAGGACTTTCTACTCCCAGCCAACCCCTGTCCCTAGAGTATGAAGAAAGGCAGTAAACTCAGAAAGTTGGCGAGCCCTGCATTACAATAAAGGGCACTAGACTAGTGGAAGCATGTCGGCTTGCTTCTAGCAAGATGAAGACTTGTATTCTCACCTTGTGCAATCCTCATCTCCAGCTCCAGAGGACCAGATGTACTGACAGGAAGAGGTGGTGGCAAAGTGTTAACTGTAAAACTCAGCACCGGCACAATACCAGTTTGAATGAAGTGGCACTGCACAGTCACCCTAGAGAAACAGTACAGGATTAGATACAGTGCCCCCTAATACCCATCATGTTTGTACTACAGCAGGATTGCTCATTTTACCTCATTGTACTGTCCCTAGTAATAGAAGATCCTTGCCAGGTCTGTATTTGTCTACCAGCTTCAATAGTAGCGTCATAGTTAATTGGACCATCGGGCACCTGAGTGAAGAAAAGTTCAATTTCAATGAACCTGGATAGGCAGTCAAAGAGCTTTGTTTCAATAGTTTTTATTGAGATTTTCAGCTGAAACAGGGAATATACACAAATACCAAAAATAACACCAGGAATATGCATCAAAGAGCTTTTAAAGGCAATACCACCCACCATAAGTCTTTAGATTTCAACACGAGACAGAAAATTGCAATGGGTGGCTTTTTGTACACCACAAGAAACCTACAGAAGTGTCTGTTAAGCAGGTTTTAGACAAGCACAGGAGTAGGGTTGATGAGGCAGTAAAGTCTTGGAATACTAATTAAGCCAGTTCATGATGGCAATAGTTAGATCACTCGTGAATGGAACAGCCATCCTAAACTGGCTGAATTACAACTGGTCTATAGCAAACTTTGATGTATGCTGGAATGACTGACCCAACCAAGAAAGGGGCCTTCAGGATGGCCTCTTGGCACCTGCTTTTAATGGAATGCTACTCTTTGGGAGGTGTGTCTGGAGGACCCTTTGAGTGACCTTGCTTTGGATCCAGGTCTACGTCTCCCCAAAACAGATTTGGGTCTTTTGTTCCCAAACCAGCAATGACCGATTCTAAGCAGGTGTTAATATGATCAGCTCAAAGAAACCCAATACTGGAGTCTCCTATAGCCTGTTAAGCAGATCTGTGACTTATGCGTCTCCTATTGTTGATTGGAGTCACCCATCGTCTCTTGGTTCAACAAGAAGGTAAGCATTTGGATCTCCATCATGGACTGTTTACAGTATGCTTCTGATAATAGGCAACATATACAGAGCTGTGGGCTTGGTGCCAAATGGGCACCGAGTCACTTACATGGCCAGTTTAATTAGCTTAATAGGTTTAGTGGCCATTCCTTAGCTATATTTCTGTTTACAGATTGTATTGTGAGGGTAACGTGATCAGGTTCTACCTGATCTGTGCTATAAATGGGTACACATTGTCAATAAAGCGAGTTTCAGTTAGCATTAAAGCTAGCGTCTCATGGGTGCTCAGCTATAGTACCTTCCTCCAGCCTGGAACCAGATTTATACTGATGGAAGCACCCAAGCTGTGTGCTGGACAGTTCCATTACAACAATCTTTAGAAGCAAGCAATACTGATGTTCAAAAAGATTCATCCTCACCATTTTAGGCAAAAGAAGCTGAACCAATATTCACCTTTACCAAGTAAAGGTCACAGCCTAAAGACCAGAATTGTAGCCAAGAGTTTATAAAGACCAAGAACTGCAGTCGTAAGGTCTCTAATGTATAAGGGCATGTGTAACGCTAAAGCTTGGTACAGATGATCGGATTTTCCACACAGACAAAGTGTAGGACTTGTCTAAAGGGCGTTGGCCATGAACTTGAAATGCATATAAAAACAGCAAAGAATTGTAGTCCAACAGAAACTAGGTGTTTCAGCTCTTTAGTGCCACACTTTGGGCAACTTCTGCCAGTGTTGTCTTACGGCGGGTATGCGTGTTTGTACTTTGGCTAATTTGACATCACACATTTGTTGTCGGAAAATCTGACAATTGCCTGATTGAGATAACAAACGGTTGATTTTCCAACAAACCCTTCCATCGCACAATTCCCATCGGAAAAATATGATCGTGTGTACAGGCCTTTTGCTCTGCTAGCACCACAAGGGTCAGACTGCTATAGTCAGGCTGTGTTGCAACACCTACCTGATATGCTGTGGCGCAGGATAGCGGGAACCTGAACACCACAAAGGAATTACTGGCGTCTACCGTCAGCCTGGCGCAGGAGTCCAATCCAATCACCCTGACGGAGGCCAGAAGCAGAGACGGCACGGTCAGTTCATTGGACACTGCAATCACCATGTTGCCATCAAATCTGCACTGTGTGGTTACTGTAGAAAAAAAAATGGATTTTCACCATGTAGATCAGACATGCAATTATCGAGTCACTGCAGTATTTATAATTAGTCTAATCCAACCCACATCTGTAGACAGGTTTGATTGCAGCAAAGAGTGCAAAATTATAAAAAGACCATAGAAAGTCTTATGGACACCCATAAGGTTGTCCATTGTACCCATAAGGGCAATACGTGGCTTAGGCCAAAATAAAGTCAAGCTGGCAAGACACCATTGTGCAAATGTTTGGTTTTAACAAATACATTCTAGACTTCAAGCCGCTCAAATACGAAATTCAATCTTAAAGTGCTTTTAGCCATGGCCAAGGTACTAGCAACCTTACCTGCCAAAAAAAAGTCAACTACAGGCTGCCCATAGTATGTTCAGGCCGATACGGCGACACAACATCCTACTTACACTTGTCGCCGAAGAAGCAGGGCATTGTAGCGTCGCTCGGGGAGTAGCAGCATCCCATTGCAGCACAGGAGTCACTGGTTACAGGAGTGTCAGCACAGGACAGTTTGTCCTCTTGAGCAACGGCAGAGCAGACATCAGGGCTGGGGGCATCCAGGGCTTCTATACAAGAAAAGAGTGTATAACATGAAGTACATTTAGGATTTTTAATCCTTCAGAGATTAAGGAGACGTGTACCCATGTCCCAATTATTACCCCATAATGAAGCTACATTGTGCCCTCAATCTGGGGGACAATGCCATGAGGGTTCCCGATATTACTGTACCAACCCCCCTCCCATTTAGAAGATTAGACATATTACCATCCTGTATTGGACATCTCTTCTCCGTCTTGTATTGCTCAACAGCACCATCAACAATATCTTCCAGAAGCAGCACCATCATATATTCCCCATCCTAGAGAAAATAAAAAGCATGCATTACAACTTTAGTGTGGGGGGGGCGGCACAGGGAGAAAATGCCCCAACATTGGGAGTAAACAAAGCCGTAGTCATTGTGGTCAGTGGCAGGGGTGTATTTAGGTTGTGCTGCCCTAGACCTGACTGAACTTGTGAACCCCCCTAATTTAAATATGACCCACCCCTTCCTGTCAAGGCTACACCCCTTGCAGTTTAAGACGCACCCTAAAATTTGGATTCCCTTAATTTGCATAGATTTCCTCTCACTACCTGTTTGGCTATGGGACAGGAATGGCAAAAAAAAAAAAGCGACGCCACCCCCCCCCCCCCCCCCCACAGTTGCCAACTGCCCACATAGTGGAAGCAGTGCAGCAGATTTATGGGGGCGCTAAACCAATTTGCTTAACAGTGTAGCGCAAGTTAGTGGGGACACTGTCCGTGCTGCCCCCCTGCAAAGTGCTGCCCTAGCCCTTGTTGGCCCAGCATTGGTCAGTGGGAGAAACACCACCCCAAAAGCCTGATCAAGGCAAGCAAAGGGCCACTTTGTCTGCAGATAGGTTTTGGAGACTCTCTGCATTAACCAAGTTGAGTTGTCTCAGTCCATTCTGCCAAAGCCTACCGATCCAAGTCTAAAGCTCCCATCTTACCCAGGAGTAAGGCACTTTACACTTATAGCCAGCACAGGTCAAGCCAGAATTTTTTGTTTTTGGCAATGAAGGGTTAGAGTACTATGCAATTTGGAAGTTCTCCCTTCACTTCTGTCCTGAAGATGCCACAAGTTAAAATTTTTAAAGGGAAGGCGTTGCATTAAGATATGTTGTCACAAGGCATTGTCATTTGATTTCCCCTTTAATTCTTGTTCTGGCAACAGCTAAATGATCCGTTTGTGGCAGTGGTTGCCAGACTGATGACCCATTAAGAGCTCAGACAATAAACCTAGGCAGTCTGGTCTACAGAACCAAAGTTCTGGCTATACATACACCTAATCTATACTAGTGTAGCGCTACCCCATTCAGGAGCCGCTGGTTGTTTTGGGACCAGTGTGTTAAGGTACCTTGTAGTGTGTCTAGGGGTAGTAGCAGTGAGTAGTAATGAGCGAATGTCCAGTCATCCGATGGGTTTTTCAAATGCTTTATTCTGAGGCACAACACGGCCAACATAGACATGAGGTAGGACAGGAAAGGTTGATGAAGCAGAAGAACAAGTGCAGTATCAGGCCCTGGATGATGAAAGCAAGCCTGCTCTCAGTAGCAATGTACCAATATGTCGCCACTCTAGCCAGAGTGGGTGAAGTGCTTCCGGACAGACTTCTGCCACCAGCCGAAATGTCACTTTGAGTTACTGGGAGAAACAGACCTCTGCCACAGGCCTGGCTCGGGCCACAGGCCTAGTACTTCAATACTCAGATGAACACGGCGGATTGAGCGAATTCTCCCAGTAAATGCAATGAAAGGTCACTGGTTGACAGCTGCCATGTACCTGTCAAGGCCTTGGTGACCGGATGCCCGATGGTTCATTCAAGTCTCCTGGACAACCTGCTTTTTGGGTTCTCCCCGAGCCGATCACCCACCATTCAGCCCAGGATCCTCTCAATAAAGTTGGGGACCCCGTGAACCACTGGGGCCCCTCTCAGCATCAGGATGGTGCTCTGCATGGAACCCCGGCCAGGTGGGCCTCGCCGGTGCGGTCCTTGGGCGCACACACCCTAAAGGTGGATGCCGTACCCAGAACACCGCAAAGAGGACCAAGAATCATGGCGTCTGTCACAAATATACCCTCCCCCAGCATGCCCTGCAAGGTCCAACTCCTCTAATTGGCTGCTGGGGAAAAGTGGCTTTGCCAGAACCCCTCTAGCGCCACCTGCCGCCCAGGGATAGGATCGCATCCCTGGAACGCAGTCTGACCCACAGGATAATTCTGGAAGACCGCAGCCTAAAATTTAAACCAATTACGAATGGTTGCCAAATAACTCTCCAATTCACCCACTAACTTTAGCGTAGCACCTGTACTGAAAGCAAGGGGGCGCTACACTAGTAATGCATTCATTAGAACAGGTTTATAGTTTTAGGATTCTATTGGGAACCTAGAACTGTGAAATGAGTTGTCCCATGACCGTATCAAAAAAGTTCAAGTCAGTGATGTCAGGCTTACCTCTTCCCTTACGTAGCATCCATCATAGGCAGCAGAGATCACCATTGTGTTATTGGATCCGTGACTCACCCAGATCCCACAAGCAGAGTCATTGGCAGGATCCTGAAATTCATCCTGGAAATCTGAACACGTGAAAGGCTGACAGAAGGTCAGCCTGGGTTTGTAGGAGGAGTCGGGAGGTATTTAAACCCGCCCTCCATCCTCCTTCTGGGCGTCGGTTTTCTTGTGTGTGGGGTTTCTGGGTATTGCACATCACTTCCTGTTTCTGTCCAGAGCAATGGAGGCAGCTGCTGCAGGTGTCCATTGTGCTCTCCTCAGGATTCCGAGCGGACCGGACTGGTTGTACCCCATCCTCCTCTGTCAGCTGAGCACCGCTCACCCCAACCGCCCCCCCGCTTCTCCCGATGCTTGCAGGGGGGGGGGTGCAGGTTTGTAGTTGTGGCAGGCACCATTGGGGGGGCTGTCAGCCAGGCCCTTGTCAGCATCATAGGGGCCGCCTGCTTCTCCACTCAGACTCACACTGTGGGGGGTCCCTCCATTCTCCCTCCTGCTCCTCCGGGAATACTCGGTGAGAGGGGAGCCAGCCGTCCTCCCTCTCACTCCTCCTGGCACCCACGTCCACGTGGTACAGGGCTCCATGGAGACCGCCCGCCTGTTCCTCCCGCCCCCCGTTTGCTCCAATGACGTCACCCGCTCCATGGCTCCTCAAGCTAGTCTTGTACCTCACATGGGGGGATGTTGGTTGGGTCAGGTGCGGTAGTTTGGTGGGCTCAGTCAGCATCGGAGGTTGCATCCCGGTGCAGGGGGGGGGGGTCGGGTGTGTGGGCATGTGCTTTCCCTGTCCGCACTCTGCTTCCTCCTAGCTGTGTCATGTAGCTGAGCGCTGTTTGGCTGAAGGAGCATCGTCCCCAGCGCGGCCTGTTTCCTCCCCTGTGACACATGTCCCAGTGACAGCCCAGTGGGTGCTGAGGGCTCCCCGGCAAAGTTTCTGAGTTTCTCCTGCTAGTTAAGGTTCTTCTGATGGTTACGTTTCTCTTATGTTATGCGATTCATGTTATGCGATTCATGTTATGCGATTCATGTTATGCGATTCATGTCATGCGATTCATGTCATGCGATTCATGTCATGCGATTCATGTCATGCGATTCATGTCATGCGATTCATGTCAGGCGATTCATGTCAGGCGATTACGTTTTTCATGCTAGTTATGTCCTCATGCTATGTGTTCTTATGCTAGTAATGTCCTCCTGCAATGTGTTTCTTATGCTAGTAATGTCCTCCTGCAATGTGTTTCTTATGCTAGTAATGTCCTCCTGCAATGTGTTTCTTATGCTAGTAATGTCCTCCTGCAATGTGTTTCTTATGCTAGTAATGTCCTCCTGCAATGTGTTTCTTATGCTAGTAATGTCCTCCTGCAATGTGTTTCTTATGCTAGTGATGTCCTCATGCGATTATGTTTCACGTGCGGTCACGTTCTCATGCGATCACATTCGCGTGCGATCGTGGTCATCGTGTTACGTTTCTCATGCAATCACGGTTTTCATGGTGGTTCTCATGCGATTACGTTTCGCATGGTAGTTCTCATGCGATTACGTTTCTCATGCGATCATGTTCATGTGCGATCACGGTCCTCGTGTGTTACGTTTCTCATGCGATCACGTTCTCATGCGATTATGTTTCCCATGCGACTGTTTCCCATGGTATCATGTTTCCCATGTGACTATGTTTCCCATGGTGTGTTTCTGACTTGATTACGTTTTCCATGCGACTACGTTTTCCATGGTATATGTTTCTAATTCGACTACGTTTCCCATGTGGCGACTACGCTTCCCATGCGACTACGTTTCCCATGGTATGTTTCTGACTAGCTTAAATTTTTCATGCGACTGCGTTTCTCATGGTATTATGTTTCTGATACGATTATGTTTCCCATGGTATTCTGATGCGATTATTTATTTATTTTTCATGCGACTACGTTTCCATGCGATTACGTTTCTCATGGTGTCTTCTCATGCGGTTACGTTTCCCGTGGTATGTTTCTGACTCGATTACGTTTTTCATGCGACTACATTTCCCATGGTATATGTTTCTATTTCGACTACGTTTTTTCATGCGACTATGTTTTTTCATGCGACTCCATTTCCCAATGCGACTACGTTTCCCATGGTATTATGTTTCTGATATGATTACGTTTCCCATGGTATCATGTTTCTGATGCGATTAAATTTTTTCAGGCGACTGTTTTTCATGCGACTATGTTTCCATGCGATTACGTTTCCCATGGTATTATGTTCTCATGCGACTACGTTTCTGGTGCAATTGCAGTTTTCATGCGGGTTTGTTTCTCATGCGATTATGGTTTTATGTTCTCATGTGAGTTTGTTTCGGATGCGTTTACGTTTTTTCATACGACTACGTTTTTCATGCAATCACGTTTCTCATGCGGTTACGTTTCTCATGCAATTGCGTTCTCATGGTTTCTTATGTGATTACGTTTCTCATGCGATTACGGCTCATGTGTTTGTTACTGATGCAATTACGTTTCTCATGGTATCACGTTTTTCATGCGTTACGTTTCTCATGCGGTTACGTTATCATGTGATTGCGTGACGTTTCTCAGGATGTCATGTTCTCATGTGATTACGTTTCTCATGGTTTACTCGTGTTTTCATTTCTAATGTGCACATTTCTCAAGCTAGTTACGGTTCCCAGGCGATCGCGTTTCTCATGCTTGTCATGTTCCCTTGCGATTACGTTTCTAACGCTAGTCATGTTATTGTGCGTTGCACTTTCATGTGTCGCGTTTCTCAGGCTAGTTATGTTCTCATGCTATTTTACATTGTTTCATGCAGTTATGTCTCATGTGTTTTCGTTCCTCAGACAATTTTACGTTTCTACGGTGCGTTTTACGGTACGTTTCTCATGCTATTCATGTTTTCTCGTATTTACGTTTCTTTTGCAGGTTTTAGTTGTGATGCAATTATTGGTTATTAATGTATGTACGATTACGCTTCTCATACGATTACGCTTCTCATACGATTACGCTTCTCATACGATTACGCTTCTCATACGTTTACGCTGTTCTGGGTATTATGTTCTCAAGTGTATTACGCTTCTCATGCTATTCGTGTTTTCTTTTTTTTTTTTTTCGTTTCTCGTACTATTCACGTTTACGTACTATTCACGTTTCTCGTACTATTCACGTTTCGTACTATTCACGTTTCTCGTACTATTCACTCATACGTTACGCTTCTCCGTTTACTGGGTATTATGTTTCAAGTGTTACGTTCTCATGCTATTCGTGTTCTCATGTATTTTTTCGTTTCTCGTACTATTCACGTTTCTCGTACTATTCACGTTTCTCGTACTATTCACGTTTCTCGTACTATTCACGTTTCTCGTACTATTCACGTTTCTCGTACTATTCACGTTTCTCGTACTATTCACGTTTCTCGTACTATTCACGTTTCTCGTACTATTCACGTTTCTCGTACTATTCACGTTTTCTCATTCTATTCACGTTTTCTCATTCTATTCACTTTTCACGCTTTTTTACTTCTCATGCTATTCGTGTGCTTATGTCTCTCATGCTTCTTCCTGTCGCTCATGCAACTTCAGGTCTATCATAGGTTTCAGTCGTGATGGTTTCTAGTTGGTAGTTTGATATCATCATTGTAGATTCATGGCGTTTCATCGCTGGGGGGGGTCACCCATCACGTCTATGGGTGTTTACGGATTGAGATGATCGTTTTTAATCGGCTTGTACGGTGGCAAGTCTCCTCATCCGTTTCTCATACGTTTCATGCATCTCGACATACTATGACCTGACACGTCTTCAGGTTCATCGGGCCTGAGTGTACGTTTTTAATTTGCCTGCTACGCCTCAGGTTGCTCGGCCTTTGCAATTCATGGGTTTGTCTCATTCTCAGTCCAGCTGCATTAGTCCACACTTGCCTACATTTTATTTTCATAGTCTGGGCATACATGTTAGTTCATGGCCACTCTCCACTGCTGGTTACCTGTCACGTCTACGGGTACTGTCGGATTGAGATGTTCGTTTCTAATTGGCTTGTGCGGTGGCAAGTCCCCTCATCCGCTTCTCACGGCTTTCATCACGTTCATACGTCACATTATCTCACTACTTACATCACTTGCCTGACACGTCTTCAGGTTCATAGGCTTGAGTGTTACGTTTTTAATTGGCCTGATTTGCCTCAGGTTGCTCAGCCTTGCTAGTTTCTTGAGACTGACACATTTCAGTCTTCCGCTACATTTTCGTTCCTGCTCTACGTTACTGCGTGTGTTAGTCACGGACACCTACGTAGGTAGGGGTAAGGGAGGTAGGGATTTTTCCTTTTCCTAAGGTGAGTTGGGGCTCGTTGATTATGTTTTTAACGATGTTGTTCTTCTTTGCAGATTTCATGTCAGGGGCAGCAGATATCGTTTGCCGCCATCTGTCTTTCTCCGGTTACGAATTCTATGCATGGTAGCACGCTCTCCTTGAAACTCCTGATACAGCCTTCTTTTTTACAGACAGAGCTTGATCTTCAAGTCCTGGG
Source organism: Rana kukunoris (assembly GCA_029574335.1). Classification (NCBI taxonomy): domain Eukaryota; kingdom Metazoa; phylum Chordata; class Amphibia; order Anura; family Ranidae; genus Rana; species Rana kukunoris. The sequence goes on from JAJQKJ010001241.1 coordinate 50,379, forward strand.
TTCTTTTTCTCACTGACATTCAGTTCCTACTTGCCTTTTTGCTTCTTTTGCCACTTTCAGCTCAAACAGGTTTTCAAGCTGGGCCCAGGACAGTCTGGACACTAGACTTTTGCGGATGTACTCGGGGATAGGCCACTTTACTTTCCCTAGTACTCCCTTCTCTGCTAGCACAGGGCATGACTCGTAGCCATTCCCTGCTGCTTAACCAGGGTAGAACTTCAATATCCTCTCTGGGCCGTGCTTGCAGTACAGGTGCAGTTTCTGCTGCCATTCGTCGAGGGGTCTGTATTCTCGTTGTTGAGAAGTTAGATTGGCGGTAGTCAGCTTTCTTTTCCGGACATATGTCAGCTCCACATGTCTGTCACAGGCATTCTTACGTTGGGGGCTTGTGGGTGCATACAGTTACTTTAATTTCAAATCTCTTGGCTAGCTCATCCTACTGTTTTGTTTTTTGCCCCCTTTTAGGCATACTGACCACGTGACCCCGGCACACCTCAGGTCACCTTCCCACCTCAGATCAATTTCCCTGTTTTCCCCTAGGACCTTTCCCTAGCACGATCACCTGAGACTCCGAGTACAAGTGAAAGGCTGACAGAAGGTCAGCCTGGGTTTGTAGGAGGAGTCGGGAGGTATTTAAACCCGCCCTCCATCCTCCTTCTGGGCGTCGGTTTTCTTGTGTCCCACCCACCCATCCCGTTTTTTTATTGCTATTTCTTCTTTTACTTCTACTTGGGTATGCCCCCTTTTAGGCATACTGACCACGTGACCCCGGCACACCTCAGGTCACCTTCCCACCTCAGATCAATTTCCCTGTTTTCCCCTAGGACCTTTCCCTAGCACGATCACCTGAGACTCCGAGTACAAATAATGTTATGTAGATTTCTAAAGGCACATTGTACCAAACCAAGTGTCACATTCACTTCTGAAGGCAGATTAACGCAAGATTGTTAGACCAGCCAAACCACGGAGAGTCCTTGTTAGACAAACAGTTAAAGTACAAAAAAAAAAAAAGTCATATGTGCAAGGTGATCACTGAAGGTGAAAAAACAACAAAAGTTGTCCCCTAGAAATATAGGGGGGAATCTTCTAATGGGGACACCAGTTCTAGTGACCTGGAGGTCTCCAAGGAAATCCCTTAATTTTCCTCCCACTTCCTGTCCCATAGCCAAAATGGGAAGTGAAGGGGGGGGGGGGTATCCACAAAGGATGATGAAAAGGTTTAAAACCCTCCCTTACTCTACATCTAATACAAGCTCTGCCTATACCAGTGGCGGTGAAACTGGGCACCGCGGATGTTTTGAGTACCATGGGAAATGTAGTTCCGAAGCATCTGGGGTGCCGAGGTTCACCATTACTGGCCTATACTTTAGGCCAGAGCATATCCCGAGCACCACAAACTGATCATTCAACTCACTTTTTATAATAGTCCCCATTTCGGATAGAATAAGGAAGGGTTATAACCCGTCAGTTTAGTTTTTTGCCATCTGTGTCCCATTAGGGAGATTTCCCTTCACTTCCTGTCCCATAGCCAAAAACAGGCAGCGAGGAAACACCTGCAAATTAGTGGAATCCCTTGGGTACCCCCAGAAATTGTGTCGCCATTGGAAGATTCCCACACCCCTTACTTTTCTGGGGGACAACCCAAGACTCTTAATACTCTGCAGGTAAAATAGGGAACGCCATTCAGCCCCATCGCCAACAGCCTGTAAAGAAAAATATATCCAAGAGGCTAAAAGCTGCAGCAGCTGGATGTATACCAGAGCTTACTGGAAGCTCAAGCACTGGGGCTAAACACCCAATGGGAACTTCCAGCCTGCCCTCTTGTTGCATCAGTAGATCTTCATTTATCATGGGTAGGGCAGCCCATTGATTGCAAGGGGGGGGGGGGGTGCCCTGGAGTCTAGGGGGGCAGCCACCCTGTATTTCCCCACTTCCTGTTTTGTATGCAATACAGGAAGTGAATAGAAATCTCCCCAATGGGGACATAGATTACAGGGTGGGGTAGCAGAGGTAGGAGGAATAATCTTCAGTTCCACTTTGTAATAAGGAGGTAGACCCATCCAGTCACTAGATCTTTAATATCTCAGGACACCGGCTACATTATAGTGCAGATCCTGGATAATATCACACTGATTTCTATTCATCATGTGCTACTCCCATCCCCCATGTTCTGTGAGCCACCAGTCAATTAGTAGGAACAGCATCCCTACTACCACCAATTTACACCCTTAAACCACAAAAAAATTAAAAAATGGAGCAAAAAAAATAGAAGGACTTACCCAACACTTTCAGGGAAGAGGCGGCCCCTCGGTCGGGCATAGAAAAGGACAATTCCAACTTGTCCAGAGCACAGTGGAGGAGCGAGGAGCTTTCAAAGTGTCCATTGGCCTCACACAGCAACCAGGACAGACTGAAGCTCCACAACAGCAGTGCTAAGCCCATTCCTGTCCTGGAAGATCCCATCTTGTAATACCGACCCTCAGCCCTGACCTGAGATTTATACCCTGGAGAGAGGGCGGGGCTTCACTCTGATTGGTCAGGGACTGCTATGCACACAGGTGATCCTTATACTTGCAAAGGTGGCCGAGAACTGCTGATTGTGGGTCTCTTCATACCGATCAAGGCTCATGTTCTGGGAGGATTAAAAAAAAAAAGCATAATTTGTTACTTTGTATTTTTTTTTCCTTTTTTATATAAATATATATATTTTGCACCTTTTTTTTATATGTTCCATGCATAATTGGTTACTACTTTGTATTATTTCCTATTTTTTTTTCTTTGCCCTTTTTTATATATTCCACAAGGCGCCTTTCACACTGGGGCATTTTTCGAGCGAAGCCTCATCTGCAATCCCAATGTGCTGGTAAAGCACCGCTAAGACCCTAAGGCCCCTTTCACATTGAGGCGTTTTTCATGCGGTACAGCGCTAAAAATAGCGCTGTTATACCGCATGAAATAAACCTGCCCTGTAGTGTTCAATGTGAACGCCCGAAGGCTTTCACACTGAAGCGGTGCGCTAGCAGGACCGCTCCAAAAGTCCTGCTAGCCGCGAGTCCTGCAGTCCAAAGACATGCTGGGAGGTTAATTGGCTCCTGTCTGTATTGGCCCCAGTATGTGTAATGATGTGAGTTAGGGACATTAGATTGTAAGCTCCTTGAGGGCGGGGACTGATGTGAATGTACAATTTATATGTAAAAGTGCTACAAAAATTGACAACGCTATATAAGTACCTGAAATAAGTAAAAAAAAAATACTTTAAATGTTTTTATTTTATTATTATTTGAATTTTTTTCCACATCAGATTAACACCTCCTCTGGAACCCACAGGACCACCTTTCCCTAGGTCACCTGTTGATTGCAGTTGGTAAGTACTTTGGTTGCGGCACGTATATCCCCCCTATCGCACCGGCCCTCCAGGTTCAGCCTCTCCTGGAGTTGGAAGACCCCGAATGTTGGATGGTAAACCCTCCTGAAACTGTGTGCCGGGCCGAGGGCAATGTTGCCTAAACAGCCTGAATATTCTCCAGGTGTGGTGTTGGTTGCTCTGCAGTGTCACCAGTGGCCTCTCCTTTGGGGGTTTTCATATCTTGTATAGGCAGAGCAGCGATGGATGATGTCACAGAGGGCAGGGAGATGGGGGGCGGCGCCGGGGTACTAGTGACCGCCGGTCACCAAGCAGCCGCTTAAACATTCTTTGAGCCGGTAGAAGTATTGGTTTCTCTTATTTCTCTGCAGTCCTGACCGTTTTCTCTTGTGAGGCGAAGACATGTTGCCATTTGCTCCCCTGCTGTGCTCCAGGGGTTGTCTCAGATTCTGCGTCTTCAGTCTGATGGGCTGCCTGGGCCTCACCTGCTTCTAAAGTTAGTCTAGGTTCACACCCATGCAGCTGCGCTTGATGCATTTTTCAGGCACATTTTGCCGTGTGTTTGCGTTTTTAAACCCTTTTTTTTTTTTTATGTGCTTTTGCATGGAGTATTCATGCATTTTTTCCTCTTTACCCCCATTGCACGACAATATATACGTATGGCACAGCTTGTGCGTGTGTGTGTGTATATACACCGCCTTTGAGGACCGAGATTGCGGGCGAGCTCCGTGAATCTGACTGTTGGTCCCGCGATCGTCTCACGGAGAGAAAGAACGGGGAAATGCTGACGTAAACAAGCATCTCCCTGTTCTGCATCGTGACAGGACACTGATGGCAGCTTCCTGTAATCAGGAGCGGTGATCAGTGTCACACGTAGCCCATCCCCACTCCTACAGTTAGGGCACACTTAACCTCTTCACTGCCAGTCACATTTATACAGTAATCTGTGCATTTTTTATAGCACTGATCACTGTATAAATGTGAATGGTCCCAAAATAGCACGAAAAGTGTCCACCATAATGTCGCAGTCACAATATATATATATAAAAAAACAAAAAAGCTGGTCGCCACCATTACTAGTACATTAAAAAGCTATAAAACTATCACCTATTTTGTAGACGCTATAACTTTTGCGCAAACCAAATGCTTATTGGAATTTGTTTTTACCAAAAATAAGTAAAAGTATATATCGGCCTAAACTAAGGGGGGGGGGGGGTTTATATTGTTTTGGTGATATTATAGCTTTTTGCGTGATCAAATACCACCAAAAGAAAGCTCTCTTTGTGGGGGTAAAAAATGACATCAGTTTTGTTTGGGAGCCACGTCGTACGACCGCGCAATTGTCAGTTAAATTGACGCAGTGCCAAATGGCAAAAATGTGCTGGTCTTTGGGCAGCCAAATGGTCCGGGGCTGAAGTGGTTAAACACACTATATAACTGGTTGCTGAGGAGGGGGACAGGGAAAGCAGCCACTGCGCCCTTAACAACCAGTGAGTCATAAGCTGAGTGGTGTTCCCTGCTGAATGTAGAATAAAACACACTTGACAGTAATAAAATTGCAAAAAAGTGAAGGCCATCCCCCCAGTACATACCAGGCACTTTGGGTCTAGTATGGATTCAGAGGGGACCCACCACATTTTTATAATGGCATGGGGTCCTCCCCCCCCCCAAAACCATTCTAGACAATTATCAGAGCATGCAGCCCAGAAAAAAGGGGGAGGCCAAGTGGATTCCCTACTGGACATGACAGTGCCTCAACATGGAGGAAATGGGTGCTTTTGGGGAGGGGTATTCTGCCCCCCCTCCAGAAGTACCTCCCCCCCCCATTTTGATGGGAACAAGGGCCTCTTCCCAACAACCCTGGCCTGTGGTTGTCAGAGTCTGCAGGCAGCAACCTTATTGGAATCCTCCAACAAGGGGGTCCCCCCAAGATTCCAGACCCCCTATGTGAATGGGTACATTATACCTCATATTTAACCATTTCGTGAGACCAGAGTGAGTAGCAGCTGAGAGAGCCAGCAGTGTATTGGCCACATCACCTGCCACAATTTTGAGTGTCCACTTGCCACAAGTTGTGGATTGTCCACAACGCAATCAATTCTTTTTTTTATGGCTTATCATTTGAGATCGAATGTAAAAAGTCACCTTTAAAACAAAACTTAACCGGTACCGCGTTTTGCGTCTTAACCCATTTTTTGCTTCTGGAAAAACGAGGTTAAAAACGCAACTGCCTGAAAATGGCAATAGACGAGACTGGACACATAGGATAACATTGAATGTGTTCAGGGGCAGTTGGAGGGGGAAATAAAAATAAGCCCCTCACATGTAGTCATCGTGTTTCCGGCCACTTAGAGCAGCGGACCAGAAACGCCGAGGCAGCATGTCAGCTGTGACCGGGAGGCAGCGCTTTGTTCCAAGGTAAGAGTTTCATAATGAGCAGGCCCGTCGCTACAGGACAGGCAAAAAACAAAAATGGGGGTGGGGGGGTTGCCCCCCAGGCTGTAGTGTGGCCGAGCTCCTTTTTCCTTCCTCCTGGAGTTGTGTCAGTCCAGCTGGGTACCGCGTGTGGTACAGGAGGGTGCACACTTCCTGTCAGTCTGGCCGGGAACACAGGAAATTGAATCTCTTGTACCACACGGTATCCTGCCCAGGCACTGAATGAATGAATGAATGAATGAAAACTTATATAGCGCGGCACATGCGAACTGAATCGCCTCTGGGCGCTTGTTGTTCCTGTCTCCTTTGATATCAAAAGAGAAAAGTCTTGACCTTTTTCCTAAATGCTAGGTGGTTCTCCTCCAACCGAATGCTGGTTGGTAAAGCGTTCCATAGTCTGGGACCCTGGATCGCAAATCTTCTTTCTCCTTTGGACTTGAAGTTGGCTTTCGGAACCTGGAGCAGGTTCAGATTCGTGGATCGCAAAACGCGATTTGGATTATGCGCTTTTATTAATTCGCATAAGTAAAGGGGGGCATTCTCATGGACACATCTATGCGTAAGACAGAGAGCTTTAAAAGCGATTCTGTCTTTAACTGGCAGCCAATGAAGGGCTCTCAGTGAAGGTGAGATAGATTCCCAGGGTTTTTTCCCAGTCACAAGTCTGGCGGCCGTATTCTGAACGACTTGCAGACGAGCGATTTGGTATTTGGGGAGACCGAGGTAAAGGGCATTTGCATAATCCAACCTGGAGTTTACAACTGCTCCCACCACGACCGCTAAATCTTCTTTAGGGATGAACGGAGTGAGTCTGCGTAGTAGGCGCAGTAGATGGTGAGATCCGCTGACCACTGACCCTATTTGTGCGTCCATTGTCATAAAGGAGTCAAAAATGACCCCTAGGCTTTTGACTTTGGCGCTAGGGGTGATGAGCTTGCCCAAAATAGGCGGGGGGGGTCCACGCTGTTGAGGGTTGATTCCTTCGCTTGGCGTGAAACAGAAGAAGTTCTGTTTTCGCTCCATTGAGTTTAAGATAACTCTTTGTCATCCAGTCCTCTATCAAAGAGAGGCATGTCTCTAGATTGAGGTGGTGATCCTGTCTATTGCAGATGCGGAAATACAGTTGCGTGTCATCTGCATAAGAGTGATAAAGCAGATTTTGGCTGCTAATAATCTCAAAAAGAGGACGAAGGTAGATGTTGAATAGCACTGGTGACAGAGGCGATCCTTGAGGGACTCCGCATGTTACTGTGCGTTTTTCAGACGTAAAAGGTCCTAGATTCACTGTTTGCGATCGGTTTTCCAAAAAAGAGGAGAACCAAGATAAATCGCCTTCTGCGACCCTGGCTACTTCAGAAAGCCGAGTCAGTAACAGATTGTGGTCTACAGTGTCAAAAGCTGCACTTAGGTCCAACAGAACCAGGAGACAAGATTCTCCTTCGTCTGCGGCCTTGAGAACATCGTCCCATACTTTCAGTAATGCTGTTTCCGTCCCATGTCCGGGACGGAAGCCTGATTGCAATGGATCAAGTAGCTTGTGGGTATCTAGATGCAGTTGCAGCTGTTGTACCACTACTTTTTCCATTATCTTAGAGAATACGTTGAGGCTTGTTATGGGACGGCGGTGGAGTGGGTCCTTGGGGTCCAGGGAGGGTTTCTTCAGGATGGGTTGGATTACACCCTCTTTCAACTGTGAGGGCACTATGCCTTCCAAGAAAGACTGGTTGATAAGCTGCGTGATGGGAGGAGCCAGGATGTCGGCGCATTCCTTCAGCAGTTTTGTGGGGATAATGTCATTTGGTGCTGCGCCATTGCGCAGAGTACAAATGACATTCTTAGTGGACTCGATGGAGATGGGTTCCAGGGTGAACTTACCTGATATCGGAGAATTACTATGGGTGCTGTGTGAGAGGCTACAGGGGGGGCTGAGGGGAGAAAAATTTTGCTGAATGCTTTCACGGATTGCCTCGATTTTATTAACGAAATAATCCGATAGCTCATTGCAAAATTCTTGTGTGTCCGAACTGGGGGCTTCAATGCATCCTGGTTTCATGGTCTGGGTGACCATCTTGAAGAGTTCGCGGGGGCGGTTTTGGGCACCGTTGATAGCCTCCGAAAAATAATTCTTCTTGGCTTGGAAAATTCCTTTGTGGTATTTCCTTGTAGTCGCCTTGTAGATGGATAGGTTTAGCTCAGAAGAACATCTTTTCCAGGCAGATTCTGCCCTTCTGCGTTCTTGCTTCAGTAACGACAGCTGGTTGTTAAACCAGCTGCGGTTGTTTTTCCGAATGCGGGTTATTCGTTTCGGCGCTACCAAGTCGGCTGACTGTAGCATGGCCGAGTTTATGGCTTTCAATGTTTCAACGGCCGTTTGCTGCGGCTGGGTTGTTTCTATTTTTTTCCTTAAAGTCGTTTTGAAGAGTTCCGAGTGGAGCTTCTTCTGACATCTAGTCCAGTGTGTTGTCACTGGATTCGATGTTTTTGTTGCGGGGGGGATGGTGGAAATACTGAATATAATTGCCTGGTGGTCTGTCCATGGCAATTTTTCATTTTCCCTAATTTTTATTTCCAGAGCTTGTCTGAAAATAAGATCGAGTGTGTGACCTGAAGCATGTGTAGGCCCACATACTAGTTGCTGCAATCCTAATCCTTCCAGGTGGTCAATACAGGCGTCGGCAATGGGGTCTTGTGAGGAATTGGCCCAGAGATTGAAATCCCCTAACAGCAAAAGTTGTTTACTGTTGAGGGTATAAGTGGAGAAGAAATCCGTCCATGATGAGAGCAGCTGCGATTTTGGGCCGGGTGGCCTATAGCAGAGCAGAATGTGGACGGTCTCCTTTGAACTTGCTTGCAGTTGCAGAGTAAGGGTTTCCATGAATGGAAGAGGGTTTTGGCGGACTGGTTTGGTGATCGTAAGATGAGTCTTGTGGATCACCGCCAGGCCGCCTCCTCTTTGCCCTATTCTGTTTTCCGTTATGATACGGTAATTTTCTGGCACCAATTCTCCTAGAATGGTGTTACAGTCGGCTGTGAGCCAGCTCTCTGTAATAAAAAGACAGTCTAGATCCTTTTGTTGAATGAAGTCGCGGATTTCTAGTCGGTGTTTTACTGCCGATCTAGTATTGATCAGAGCACATGATATGTGCTTGACCTGGGGTAAATGTCTGAAATGTCTAACCGTCGATCTATGATTGGTTCTCCATAGTCGCTCAGTTCTTAGGGCCTTTCTGGTGATGGCTGGCAGTATTGCGGCGCATTGCCTCAAACTCCAAATGGTCTCGGCAGAATATTGCCTACATGCCATGTTCGCCAATACACCAGGGGGGGGAGGGGGGGATTTTAGGGCAGTGGGGAGAGGAATTGGCTAAACTCCTCTCTCCTGGCTTGGTCCAGAGGAAGGCAAAAAACCCTGGCGGCGCTCGGCCAATATGCTCCGGCAGGGAAAAAATTCCTTCCTGACCCCTGTAAGAGGCGATCGGGTAACCCCTGGATCAAGTTGTAGTGGTGATTAAGATTTGGGGCTGGGTGCAGCAAAAATGGCCTGCCGATCGGTAGCAGGATCCAGACTGGTAAAGCTTCCAGATTGGGTGGATCGGTGCTACTATTTGGGGCCAGGATTACTAGACCGGGGTGTGAGGTAACTTTCCTGGGGGTATGGGGTGGGGTTCAAGTCCGTTTTCGGACTTTGGTGGCGGTTGGAGGGGGTGAGAAGCGGCGCGCCACTAGGCCGCGGGTGAAGCCGCGGCCTTTCCTAAATTGCGGCTGCCGCGATTGCTTCCAGGCCGGCGCGGATGTATCGAAAAACGCCGGCCTGGAAGCCAGAAATGCCAGAAATGGCTGAAAATTGCCAAGGATTGCAGGGCAGGTGGCGGATGGGTAGTGAGGGGGTATAGGAGGGGAGATGTGGATAGGGAGATAGCAGGGGCTTTTAAGTGGCAGCAGCTGCTGTCCTCAAAAGGACGGCCGTCTGCAGCCTCAGTGAAAGGCTTACCTGCTGGAGAAGGGTGACGGAGGGAAGCCAGGGGGGTCAGGTGAAGCAGGGGGAAGCCAAGCGGTGGATTGCAGGAGGAATGGAGGGATAGTGCAGGCTTGCCTAGCAGTGTCTGTCACCGTCTGCCTGTCTGGTTTCTGGCAGGTGGGGGCTCCAGAGGGAGAGAGAAACCAGGGGATCCAGGGGCACTGATAGGGGACCCATAATGGTAGAACACCGAGATGAGGAGCTTGGCCATGCTTCAGCAGCAGCCTACAGGGAAGGCGAGACTTGTGAACATGGGTATTTAAAAAAAGTGTAGTGCTAATGTAGGCTGTGTGGGGGCTGTGTGGGGGCTGCCACCCCCCCCCCAAATTCCTTCCAACAGCCCTTTCTTAAACAAGATTGATAACTCTTCAGGACAGAAAGCAACTGCACCAAACTGATACAGTAATGAACACCAGAGTATAGATTGCCACACTTTTTTTAATACCCAATATGATATACCCCTTATTAAGCAGAGGCAGCTTTATAACCAACATCCCCTGCCCTATAATCCCAATGGGGGGGGGGAAATTGGCTGAGAAAGAATGTTCAGCCATCACACGTTATGGCTAGAGGTAGTGAAACTCCACTGTCAAGTCAGCTACAATCTAGTGAGGGAGATGGTTTTAGTTTGGGGGGGGGGGGAAGAACCCCCACCCTTTCACATTGGAGTAACAGCTACAACTTCAAAACAAGGTCTGTAGACCTGGTTGTCACAACCCTTATAGGCAACAGGGACAGCATGGTTGAGCCCCCCCCCTCAGTTGACTCACAAGGTGAATTCACCGTTTGCTCTCTCATCTTTAGTTGCTGTAAAAGGATTTGTCAAACTTCTAGGCACTTGATTGGGCCAATACAAAAACCTGTGGCAGGATAATAGCCTTGCAAGTGAAAGTCCCATCCTAGCCCATTAAGGATAACTTGTTCTCAGGGCCTTCATCAGGAAGGTACAGGCAGTACACCTGTAAGGGGCCCAGATGGCAACCCCCTTTTTTTTTTATTAAAAAAAGTGTATATATAAAAAGTATTCATTAAAGGGCTCAGAGGTGCCCATGTGGTAAACCCTTTTTTTTTTAATTAAAGGGCCCAGATGTCCCGGATTGCAAACCCCTTTTTTGTAATTTGTATAAAAACACATTTACTAAAGGTCCCCCAGGATGGCTACCCCTTTTTTAATATACATTTTCCTTTTTTGTAAAGGACCCCCCCCCCCCCCCCGCCTCATTTTCATTCGGCAGCACCCACCCCCCCCCCCCCCCCCCCCGGTTCTCTGCCCCAGGGGGCTCATGCCTAAAGCTGTGTAAGGGGCCCCATAATTCCTGATGCTCTGTATTTTTTGGGTGGAAACCCATTTATGACCAGCTTCATTGTCAAGCCACAAAGCTGATTTTAGGCTTTTCTGGAACCATGTTGGGAATAAAGCTAGGAGACAGGATTTAGAAAAATTGTTTATTTAAACATTTGCAGTTTTCAGGTTACATGTGTGACTCCTGCGGTACATCCACAGGCCTAGAACAGCAACAGCCACAGACCCAACAACCCCAGCAGTTACTAGCGCTCTAGCCAGGTCCAATGTGGAGTAATCTGATGGATCAGTACCTAGTAGGGGAAGAGAGAAGGAAAAAAAAAATTAAATTGAAGTCTTGAATCTCAACTGAAGCCAACCCCCCCTCCCAGATTGATTACCTTCCAGTTTTAGGATTTCTTTATTATCCACAGAAACAAATGCAACAGGTCCTTGAGAAGTCACCGTGTTCTTCAGAGACTGAAGTTCAGCCATTCTCCCTAAAATTTAAAACGTAGATGCGATTTAAAAGGTTAAAGTGAGTTTTATGAAAAACCACAAGATTCTGCCACCTGAATATAAAATACTCACTTCTCCTTTGACCACAAGAAACCACACAGCTGTCCCTGGCAGACGGAACACAAACAGAAGCACTGCAGTGGAAGTATACCTGAAGACAAGTTTATACACAATTATATCACAGCAAAGCATTAGATAAAGAGACATACAAGACGTTGTATTCATTTACCAGTCCTTCAAGGGCAAGCTGGGTGGTGGAGTCCACAAATGTGAAGGTGCTGACCAGAAAGCGCTGGTAGTAGCTTGGTATAGGTACAGCCTGTGAAGGGGCGCCGACAGGAACCAGCTGGCTCAAGTAGTTGTCTCCATTGAAAGGGCAACTGAAACCGAAAGATTGGAGAATTGAGATCTGCACAAGGTAGACGGGATAACTTCCATTCTACAGATTCCATTACTCACCTGTCAAACAAGATGGGCCATTGAGGAAGGAGTGTAGGGTTGTCAGAGCTGGTGGCCCAGCAGTCATTTAGGACAAGGACCAGGTTTGGATCTGTTCTGCGAATGATGCGAACCTCCAGGTAGACTGGGTCTCTGAGCACTTTGACCACAGGGTACTGGGCATCAGTGTAGTATGAGGCATAGTCGTAATCTGCATTTAATAATTAAACATGTTACATAACGGCAACAAGTGGTTGGGTTCAAGAGAAGTAAACCCTCATGGCCCCTGCGTGTTATGAATCTGGGACTATGTTGGTCCGGGGTCGTGGCTTTGCATGGGGGGCCCCCAGTAGTCAAAACTGGGGCCTGCTTTTTGAGGTGATCCTGTGCTGTCCATCCTGCGGGAGGACCTATCCTGGAGAGAACGCAAGAGGCTGGTATCTTGGGAGTAGGAAACTTCAAAGGATGCACCGTACACTGAGAGGCTTGATGGTGATTGCCTGTCGAGTCTAAGTTTTACAGAAATTAAGCTGTAAAGATCAAGGTGCTGAATCCTGTGGCAGAGGATTCTGGACCAAAGTGTCTCCTCATAAAAGGAAGGTCTGTGGGAGAGACTGTACTTTATTTTGTGTGTCATTCCAGCTGCTAGGCCAGTTAGAGGGATCTATCCAGGTGAGCAGAACCCGCTCCAGATGAGAACTGGTTGCTGGAAGCAGGACTGTTTCCCCATTCCTCCCACTGATAGTGGTGCGCTGTAACAGAATGGCCCGTGGGACCCAGAGGCTCTCAAAGGGTGTGGGGGTACTCCTGTTTCAGCCTCACCGATTACTCGTGTCCCAAGTCATCCTATATTCACTAGGGGCATAGGATGACTGAGAAATTATATCTTGGACTACATGACGTGGGGCAGTAATGATAATTCAGTGTATTGCAGGATTACTTGAAATATTACCATTTGTTGATTTTGAACTCAACAGGTTAATTGAAAGTGTGACTCATTCAATGTGGGAACATAGACCATTAGGAACTAAACTAATGTTCGTTTACATCACAGTAGCAGACATTAACCCCTAAGAACGTCTCATTGAGTTATGCTAATTGACACTGTATTGTGTGAAAGTTCTATTGAGGATCGATGTGTGTTGTGCTTAGCACAGTCTATGGTCAGATGTCTGACTTGTCAGCTGTAGTTAATTAGCTCATGTAAATTAGGTCTACTAAAGGAATGTATTGTATGGCAGGTGTACATCTTGAAAGTCATCTCAGAGACACCTTGTCTGATTAAAAGATGTTTATTGAGGGGGGGGGGGCTTTTTAGGCACCATTGTATAATGTTGTGGGTGGAGTTCAGTCATTGTTCATATTTGGTTGCCGACTGTATATAAAGAGCATGAGTTTCTCATTAAAGAGCGTTATTCGTTTTGAACTAGAGAACAGAGCTGTGGTCTCGTTTCTGGGTGGGGTGGGCAATCCATATGGTCGATAAGCTGTCTTGGGTTCTAAATGGAATATCCAAAACGGCGTTAACCCCTGTCCCATTTGGGGTTCCGTTACAGGCACCGATACTATTCCCCCCCCCCCCCCCATGGGGAATAGTTTAATCCTGATGCCAGGACTTTCTACTCCCAGCCAACCCCTGTCCCTAGAGTATGAAGAAAGGCAGTAAACTCAGAAAGTTAGCGAGCCCTGCATTACAATAAAGGGCACTAGACTAGTGGAAGCATGTCGGCTTGCTTCTAGCAAGATGAAGACTTGTATTCTCACCTTGTGCAATCCTCATCTCCAGCTCCAGAGGACCAGATGTACTGACAGGAAGAGGTGGTGGCAAAGTGTTGACTGTAAAACTCAGCACCGGCACAATACCAGTTTGAATGAAGTGGCACTGCACAGTCACCCTAGAGAAACAGTACAGGATTAGATACAGTGCCCCCTAATACCCATCATGTTTGTACTACAGCAGGATTGCTCATTTTACCTCATTGTACTGTCCCTAGTAATAGAAGATCCTTGCCAGGTCTGTATTTGTCTACCAGCTTCAATAGTAGCGTCATAGTTAATTGGACCATCGGGCACCTGAGTGAAGAAAAGTTTAATTTCAATGAACCTGGATAGGCAGTCAAAGAGCTTTGTTTCAATAGTTTTTATTGAGATTTTCAGCTGAAACAGGGAATATACACAAATACCAAAAATAACACCAGGAATATGCATCAAAGAGCTTTTAAAGGCAATACCACCCACCATAAGTCTTTAGATTTCAACACGAGACAGAAAATTGCAATGGGTGGCTTTTTGTACACCACAAGAAACCTACAGAAGTGTCTGTTAAGCAGGTTTTAGACAAGCACAGGAGTAGGGTTGATGAGGCAGTAAAGTCTTGGAATACTAATTAAGCCAGTTCATGATGGCAATAGTTAGATCACTCGTGAATGGAACAGCCATCCTAAACTGGCTGAATTACAACTGGTCTATAGCAAACTTTGATGTATGCTGGAATGACTGACCCAACCAAGAAAGGGGCCTTCAGGATGGCCTCTTGGCACCTGCTTTTAATGGAATGCTACTCTTTGGGAGGTGTGTCTGGAGGACCCTTTGAGTGACCTTGCTTTGGATCCAGGTCTACGTCTCCCCAAAACAGATTTGGGTCTTTTGTTCCCAAACCAGCAATGACCGAGCCTAAGCAGGTGTTAATATGATCAGCTCAAAGAAACCCAATACTGGAGTCTCCTATAGCCTGTTAAGCAGATCTGTGACTTATGCGTCTCCTATTGTTGATTGGAGTCACCCATCGTCTCTTGGTTCAACAAGAAGGTAAGCATTTGGATCTCCATCATGGACTGTTTACAGTATGCTTCTGATAATAGGCAACATATACAGAGCTGTGGGCTTGGTGCCAAATGGGCACCGAGTCACTTACATGGCCAGTTTAATTAGCTTAATAGGTTTAGTGGCCATTCCTTAGCTATATTTCTGTTTACAGATTGTATTGTGAGGGTAACGTGATCAGGTTCTACCTGATCTGTGCTATAAATGGGTACACATTGTCAATAAAGCGAGTTTGTTAGCATTAAAGCTAGCGTCTCATGGGTGCTCAGCTATAGTACCTTCCTCCAGCCTGGAACCAGATTTATACTGATGGAAGCACCCAAGCTGTGTGCTGGACAGTTCCATTACAACAATCTTTAGAAGCAAGCAATACTGATGTTCAAAAAGATTCATCCTCACCATTTTAGGCAAAAGAAGCTGAACCAATATTCACCTTTACCAAGTAAAGGTCACAGCCTAAAGACCAGAATTGTAGCCAAGAGTTTATAAAGACCAAGAACTGCAGTCGTAAGGTCTCTAATGTATAAGGGCATGTGTAACGCTAAAGCTTGGTACAGATGATCGGATTTTCCACACAGACAAAGTGTAGGACTTGTCTAAAGGGCATTGGCCATGAACTTGAATTGCATATAAAAACAGCAAAGAATTGTAGTCCAACAGAAACTAGGTGTTTCAGCTCTTTAGTGCCACACTTTGGGCAACTTCTGCCAGTGTTGTCTTACGGCAGGTATGCGTGTTTGTACTTTGGCTAATTTGACATCACACATTTGTTGTCGGAAAATCTGACAATTGCCTGATTGAGATAACAAACGGTTTGATTTTCCAACAAACCCTTCCATCGCACAATTCCCATCGGAAAAATATGATCGTGTGTACAGGCCTTTTGCTCTGCTAGCACCACAAGGGTCAGACTGCTATAGCCAGGCTGTGTTGCAACACCTACCTGATATGCTGTGGCGCAGGATAGTGGGAACCTGAACACCACAAAGGAATTACTGGCGTCTACCGTCAGCCTGGCGCAGGAGTCCAATCCAATCACCCTGACGGAGGCCAGAAGCAGAGACGGCACGGTCAGTTCATTGGACACTGCAATCACCATGTTGCCATCAAATCTGCACTGTGTGGTCACTGTAGAAAAAAAAATGGATTTTCACCATGTAGACCAGACATGCAATTATCGAGTCACTGCAGTATTTATAATTCGTCTAATCCAACCCACATCTGTAGACAGCAAAGAGTGCAAAATTATAAAAAGACCATAGAAAGTCTTATGGACACCCATAAGGTTGTCCATTGTACCCATAAGGGCAATACGTGGCTTAGGCCAAAATAAAGTCAAGCTGGCAAGACACCATTGTGCAAATGTTTGGTTTTAACAAATACATTCTAGACTTCAAGCCGCTCAAATACGAAATTCAATCTTAAAGTGCTTTTAGCCATGGCCAAGGTACTAGCAACCTTACCTGCCAAAAAAAAGTCAACTACAGGCTGCCCATAGTATGTTCAGGCCGATACGGCGACACAACATCCTACTTACACTTGTCGCCGAAGAAGCAGGGCATTGTAGCATCGCTCGGGGAGTAGCAGCATCCCATTGCAGCACAGGAGTCACTGGTTACAGGAGTGTCAGCACAGGACAGTTTGTCCTCTTGAGCAACAGCAGAGCAGACATCAGGGCTGGGGGCATCCAGGGCTTCTATACAAGAAAGGACAGTGAACATGCAGTACATTTAGGATTTTTAATCCTTCAGAGATTGAGACGTGTACCCATGTCCCAATAATTACCCCATAATGAAGCTACATTGTGCCCTCAATCCGGGGGTCAATGCCATGAGGGTTCCCGATATTACTGTACCAACCCCCCTCCCATTTAGAAGATTAGACATATTACCATCCTGTATTGGACATCTCTTCTCCATCTTGTATTGCTCAATAGCACCATCAACAATATCTTCCAGAAGCAGCACCATCATATATTCCCCATCCTAGAGAAAATAAAAAGCATGCATTACAACTTTAGTGTGGGGGGGGCAGCACAGGGAGAAAATGCCCCAACATTGGGAGTAAACAAAGCCGTAGGCATTGTGGTCAGTGGCAGGGGTGTATTTAGGTTGTGCTGCCCTAGACCTGACTGAACTTGTGAACCCCCTAATTTAAATATGACCCACCCCTTCCTGTCAAGGCTACACCCCTTGCGGTTTAAGACCCACCCTGAAATTTGAATTCCTTAATTTGCATAGATTTCCTCTCACTACCCGTTTGGCTATGGGACAGGAATGGTAAAAAAAAAAAAAAAAAAAAAAGACCCCCCACAGTTGCAGAATGCCAACTGCCCACATAGTGGAAGCAAGACAGCAGATTTATGGGGGCGCTAAACCAATTTGCTTAACAGTGTAGCGCAAGTCAGCGGAGACACTGTCCGTGCTGCCGCCCTGCAAAGTGCTGCCCTAGCCCTGGTCCTTGTTGGCCCAGCATTGGTCAGTGGGAGAAACACCACCCCAAAAGCCAGATCAAGGCAAGCACAGGGCCACTTCTTCTGCAGATAGGTTTGGAGACTCCCTTCATTAACCAAGTTGAGTTGTCTCAGTCCATTCTGCCAAAGCCTACCGATCCAAGTCTAAAGCTCCCATCTTACCCAGGAGTAAGACACTTTACACTTATAGGGCCATATTCAGGTAGAGTTGCGCTGGAGTAATTCGATATGCGCTGCGTAACTGTGAAGATGCGCCGTCGTTTCTATGTGGCTGTACCCACCAAACTAGATGCGACAGAAAACGGGCCATTTCTGATCGGCTTAACTCTCCGACGCCAGAGTCTCGTCAGCGCATAATTTCGCTTGGCACATCAGTCGCGCCTATTGATTTCCCCTGCAAATATGCAAATGAGGGAGATTTCCCGATTTGCGAACAGATTAGCACCATACGCCGGCTACATGCGCCGCGCGCATCTCGTCCATCCGGCGCAAAGTTATTTCTACAAATAGCTGCTTTATCTTTACTCCAGACGGTCACAGGTCAGCAGGAGAGCAGCTACAGCAGCAGCGTTACCGACGATAAGAGCTAGCTGAGCACCCCCACTTGCAGGACAACACCTCTGTCCATGCTTGTCTGTCATACAGCCATGGAGGAAGACATCATAGGTCTCCATAGCCGAGATGACGGCTGACAGCTCCTGGCCTTTAGAGTTCAGCTTTCTCCTGTGTGTTTGCGGGGAACGGGAACAGCCATCTCAGAACAAAAGTAACATCACTGCGGGGGAGGGGGAACAGGATATACTTTAGTGCCGGAATGGCGCATTTAAACGCCCAACGGAACGCATTGCGATGACGTTTCCCGTGAAGTGGTGCCGACGGAAGTTGTGAGCATGCGCACAAGGGGGCCGAGTGAAGCCTCACTTACTGCGCATGCTCCGTGGATGATGCGCTGAAGGTAAGCCTCTGCGCTGGGCTCCGCCCATCATTTACATATGATCACACCCACTTCCACTTGCGTCGGGTTAGGCCAGCGCATTATCGTTACTCTGGTGCAAGTTTACGCGCAACTGCTATGTGAATAACAGTACTTGCGCCGAAAGTGTCGGCGGAGTAACGTAAATGAGAAACGTTACTCCAAAGTAAAGAAGCGCCCATCTACCTGAATCTGGCCCATAGCCAGCACAGGTCAAGCCAGAATTTTTTGTTTTTGGCAATGAAGGGTTAGAGTACTATGCAATTTGGCAGTTCTCCCTTCACTTTTGTCCTGAAGATGCCACAAGTGAAAATTTCTAAAGGGAAGGCATTGCCTTAAAAATATGTCACCAGGCATTGTCATTTGATTTCCCCTTCACTTGTTCTGGCAACAGCTAAATGATCCGTTTTTGGCAGTGGTTGCCAGACTGATGACCCATTAAGAGCTTAAGACAATAAACCTAGACAGTCTGGTCTACAGAACCAAAGTTCTGGCTATACATACACCTAATCTATACTAGTGTAGTGCTTCCCCATTCAGGAGCCGCTGGTTGTTTTGGGACCGGCGTATTTAAGTTACCTTGTAGTGTGTCTAGGGGTTGTAGCAGTGAGTAGTAATGAGCGAATGTCCAGTCATCCGATGGGTTTTTCAAATGCTTTATTCTGAGACAACACGGCCAACATAGACATGAGGTAGGACAGGAAAGGTTGATGAAGCAGAAGAACAAGTGCAGTATCAGGCCCTGGATGATGAAAGCAATCCTGCTCTCAGTAGCAATGTACCAATACGTCGCCACTCTAGCCAGAGTGGGTGAAGTGCTTCCGGACAGACTTCTGCCACCAGCCGAACTGTCACTTTGAGTTACTGGGAGGAACAGACCTCTGCCACAGGCCTGGCTCGGGCCACAGGCCTGGTACATCAATACTCAGATGAACACGACGGATTGAGCGAATCCTCCCAGTAGATACAATGAAAGGTGACTGGTTGACAGCTGCCATGTACCCGTCAAGGCCTTGGTGACCGAATCCCCGATGGTTCGTTCAAGTCTCCTGGACAACCTGCTTTTTGGGTTCTCCCTGAGCCGACCGCCCACCGTTCAGCCCAGGATCCTCTCAATAAAGTTGGGGACCCCGTGAACCACTGGGGCCCCTCAGCATCAGGATGGTGCTCTGCATGGAACCCCGGCCAGGTGGGCCTCGCCGGTGGGGTCCTTGGGCGCACACACCCTGAAGGTGGATGCCGTACCCCGAACACTGCAAAGAGGACCAAGAATCATGGCGTCTGTCACAAATATACCCTCCCCCAGCATGTCCTGCAAGGTCCAACTCCTCTAATTGGCTGC
Source organism: Rana kukunoris (assembly GCA_029574335.1). Classification (NCBI taxonomy): domain Eukaryota; kingdom Metazoa; phylum Chordata; class Amphibia; order Anura; family Ranidae; genus Rana; species Rana kukunoris. The sequence continues at coordinate 70,047 of JAJQKJ010001241.1, forward strand.
TGGGGAAAAGTGGCTTTGCCAGAACCCATCTAGCGCCACCTGCCGCCCAGGGATGGGATCGCATCCCTGGAACGCAGTCTGACCCACAGGATAATTCTGGAAGACAGCAGCCTAAACTTTGACCAATTACGAATGGAGCCAAATAACTCCCATTCACCCACTAACTTTAGCGTAGTACCCGTACTGAAAGCAAGAGGGTGCTACACTAGTAATGCATTCATTGGAACAGGTGTATAGTTTTAGGATTCTATTGGGAACCTAGAACTGTGAAATGAGTGGTCCCATGACCGTATCAAAAAAGCCCACGTCAGTGATGTCAGGCTTACCTCTTCCCTTACGTAGCATCCATCATAGGCAGCAGAGATCACCATTGTGTTATTGGATCCGTGACTCACCCAGATCCCACAAGCAGAGTCATTGGCAGGATCCTGAAATTCATCCTGGAAATCTGAACACAAAAAAATGTTATGTCGATTTCTAAAGGCACATTGTACCAAACCAAGTGTCACATTCACTTCTGAAGGCAGATTAACACAAGATTGTTAGACCAACCAAACCACGGAGAGTCCTTGTTAGACAAACAGTTAACCACTTCAGACCCGCGCTATTGACAGAATACGTCAACAGCGCGGACCTGAGGCGCCAACTAGACGTCTTTTGACGTGATTTTTACTGCATTACCCGTGCGTGCCACGGGTAAACACTGTCCCGCCGCATCGCTGGGGATCTGATGCATGTACCTGCGATCGGCGGGAAAACGAACAGACAGCAGGGACGTAGAGCTCCGTGTGTAAACACAGAGCTCCACATGCTGTCAGAGGAGAGGAGACCGATCTGTGTCTCTTGTACATAGGGACACAGCATCGGTCACCTCCCCCAGTCACCCCCCCTCCCGCCACAAAGTTAAAACACACCCAGGATACACATTTAACCCCTTCCTCACCCCCTAGTGTTAACCCCTTCCCTACCAGTCACATTTATACAGTAATTAGTGCATTTTTATAGCACTGATCGCTGTATAAATGTGAATGGTCGCAAATTTGTGTCAAAAGTGTCCGATATGTCCTCCGCAATAAAAAAAGGCAGATCGCCGCCATTACTAGTAAAAAAAAAAAAATTTAATTATAATTCTGTTTCCCCATTTTGTAGGTGCTATAACTTTTGCGCAAACCAGTCGCTTATTGCGATTTTTTTTTTAAAAAAAAAATATACTTTGAAAATACTTATCGGCCTTAACTGAAATTTATTTTTTTTTTATTTTTTTTTAAATTGGGATATTTATTATAGCAACAAGAAAAATTATATATATATATATATTTTTTTTTTAAATTGACGCTTTTGTTTATAGCGCAAAAAATAAAAACCACAGAGCTGATCAAATACCACCAAAAGAAAGCTCCATTCGTGGGGAAAAAAGGACGCCAATTTTGTTTGGGAACCACGTCGCACGACCACGCAATTGTCAAAGTGACGCAGTGCTGGAAGCTGAAATTTCGCCTGGGAACGAAGGGGGTTTATGTGCCCAGTAAGGAAGTGGTTAAAGTATTTAAAAAAAAAAAAAGAAGTTTTTTTATTGTCATATGTGCAATGTTAAGATTCATCCTCTCCATTTGTCTTACATACCATCACGGAAGGTGGAAAAATAAAAAAATAAGTTGTCCCCTAGAAATATAGGGGGGAATCTTCTAATGGGGACACCAGTTTCTGGTGACCTGCAGGTCTCCAAGGAAATCCCTTAATTTCCCTCCCACTTCCAGTCCCATAGCCAAAATATGTCAAGGGGGGGGGGGGATCCACAAAGGATGATGAAAATGTTTAAAACCCTCCCTTACTCTACATCTAATACAAGCTTTGCCTATACCAGTGATGGTGAAACTGGGCACCCCGGATGTTTTGGGCACCATGGGAAATGTAGTTCCGAAGCATCTGGGTTGCCGAGGTTCACCATCACTGACCTATACCTTAGGCCAGAGCATATCCGAGCACCAAACTGATCATTCAACTCACTTTTTATAATAGTCCCCATTTTGGATAGAATAAGGAAGGGTTATAACCCATCAGTTTATTTTTTGGCCATCTGTGTCCCATTAGGGAGATTTCCCTTCACTTCCTGTCCCATCGCCAAAAACAGGCAGCGAGGAAACACCTGCAAATTAATGGAATCTATTGGGTACCCTCAGAAAGTGTGTCCCCATCGGAAGATTCCCACCCCCCTTACTTTTCTGGGGGACAACCCAAGATTTTTAATACTCTGCAGGTAGAAAAAGCATAGGGAACGCCATTCAGCCCCATCGCCAGCACCCTGTAAAGAAAAATATATCTAAGAGGCTAAAAGCTGCAGCAGCTGGATGTATACCAGAGCTTACTGGAAGCTCAAGCACTGGGGCTAAACACCCAATGGGAACTTCCAGCCTGCTTCCCTTCTTGCATCAGAAGCTGTTCATGTATCATGGGTAGGGCAGCCCATTGATTGCAAGGGGGGGTGCCCTGGAGTCTAGGAGGGGGGGCAGGCACCCTGTATTGCCCCACTTCCTGTTTTGTATGTGATACAGGAAGTGAATAGAAAACTCCCCAATGGGGACACAGATTAGGGGGTGGGGTAGTAGAGGTAGGAGGAATAATCTTCAGTTCCACTGTGTAATAAGGATTTATACCCAGCCAGTCACTAGATCTTAATATCTCAGGACACCGGCTACATTATAGTGCCAGGGCTGTCTTAACGAGATGGGTGGTTTGTGCCCCTGCACATTCTTCAAAGCAGCTGGTCCTTGAGCCCATGCTGCCCCTCGAAATTGGGGGCGCCATGATGGTACTGATAGTGATGGATACACAGGGGAGGCAGGCTGGCAGCAGTGCACAATGATACCTATAATTTCACAGCAAGCTGTGAGGGGCAGGGTTGGATGCAGAGCACCAGTGATGCTCTGACCCCCCTTATGCAGCTTGAATGCTTGGGAGTCCATGGAAGGGATGTGGAGATCACACAGTGTAGGGGGTATCAGGGATGTAGTGGGGTCACAGTTCAAGGGGTTTCTTATGGTATATTGTCAGAGTGCTGGGGGGGGGGGGATATCTGGGGGTGTAGAGGGGTCAGCGCTGGGGGGGGGGGATATCTGGGGTGTAGAGGGGTTTACCTGCACTGTCTCCATTGTAGGGGCCCAGAGCATTACTTTGCCCAGGGGCCCATGATGCCATTAAGACGGCCCTGTCTAGTGCAGATCCTGGATAATATCACACTGATCCCTATTCATCATGTGCTACTCCCATCCCCCATGTTCTGTGAGCCACCAGCCAATTAGTAGGAACAGCATCCCTACTTTTGGCAAGTTTCACCCCTAAGCCACAATAAATTAAAAATTAAAGTTAAAAAACAAAAAAAAAAAACGTACCCAACACTTTCAGGGAAGAGGCGGCCCCTCGGTCGGGCATAGAAAAGGACAATTCCATCTTGTCCAGAGCACAGTGGAGGAGCGAGGAGCTTTCAAAGTGTCCATTGGCCTCACACAGCAACCAGGACAGACTGAAGCTCCACAACAGCAGTGCTAAGCCCATTCCTGTCCTGGAAGATCCCATCTTGTAATACCGACCCTCAGCCCTGACCTGAGATTTATACCCTGGAGAGAGGGCGGGGCTTCACTCTGATTGGTCAGGGACTGCTATGCACACAGGTGATCCTTATACTTGCAAAGGTGGCCGAGAACTGCTGATTGTGGGTCTCTTCATACCGATCAAGGCTCATGTTCTGGGAGGATTAAAGAAAAGGAGCAGAATTTGTTACTTTGTATCTTTTCCTTTTTAATTTTATTATATTTGTTGCACTTTTTTTTATATGTCCCATAAATGTGCAAAAATTGGGGCTGATTTATGAAAACCGGAGCAAAGAAAGAAAACAAAACGTGTCTCTTCTCCATAGCAGCCAATAATCCTCACCCAAGAGATCAGATTTTGGTTTAGTTTCCAGTTCCCAATGTCCGGCCCTTCGGCTCGATTCACATCTATGCATGTTGATCCTGAGCGTTTCTGCGGTGCTTTTTGCCGCGCTTGCTGCGTTTTTGGACACACGTTTTAACAGTGGTTTTTCTTACTTTTTTTGATTTGTGTTTTGTTTCTATTTATTTTTTACACTGTATATAGCTGGTTGCTAAGGGGGGGGGGGGGGCTGATTAGAGCCATAGGCTCTAATAGGCTTCAAAATAGGGTGGGCCCGGAATGCAGAGCATTGCGCTCGGAGCCCACCTAGGTGTTAGAGAGCAAATGAATATTTATTTTCTAACCCTGACCCACCTCTCCGCCAATCAGGAAGCGCGGGTCTGATACCCATCACCTGATTGGCTGACAGCACAGGCAAACCTATTAGACGCCTAGCAGGAGGAAAGAAGAGAGGCGCACCGTGGAAGCATGGAGGACACTATTTGCCGCCATCACTCACTGCCTGACCTAAGTGCCAGTCAGACAACAAGCGGGTGGGGGGCTGCTAGTTAAATGGGGCACAGTGGCAGCGTTTGATGGGCACAGTGGCAGCATTTGATGAACACAGTGGCTAAGTTTGATGGCACAGTGACAGCGTTTGATGGGCACAGTGGCTGCGTTTGATGGGCACAGTGGCTGCGTTTGATGGGCACAGAGGCAGCGTTTGATGAACACAGTGGCTAAGTTTGATGGCACAGTGACAGCGTTTGATGGGCACAGTGGCTGCGTTTGATGGGCACAGTGGCTGCGTTTGATGGGCACAGTGGCTAAGTTTGATGGCACAGTGACAGCGTTTGATGGGCACAGTGGCTGCGTTTGATGGGCACAGAGGCAGCGTTTGATGAACACAGTGGCTAAGTTTGATGGCACAGTGACAGCGTTTGATGGGCACAGTGGCTGCGTTTAATGGGCACAGAGGCAGCGTTTGGGCACAGCAGCTGCATTTGATGGCACAGTAGCAGCGTTTGATGGGCACAGTAGCAGCGTTTGATGGGCACAGTGGCTGTGTTTGATGGGCACAGTGGCTGCGTTTGATGGGCACAGTGACTGCGTTTGATGGGCACAGTGGCTACATTTGACGGGCACAGTGGCTGCGTTTGATGGCACAGTGACAGCGTTTGATGGCACAGTGGCAGCGTTTTTGATGGGCACAGTGACAGCGTTTGATGGCACAGTTGCAGAATTTGATGGGCACAGTGGCTACATTTTGTGGGCACAGCGGCTACGTTTGATGGCACAGTAGCATCGTTTGATGGGCACAGTGGCTGCGTTTGATGGCACAGTGGCTGCGTTTGATGGCACAGTAGCAGCGTTTGATGAGCACAGTGGCTGCGTTTGATGGCACAGTGGCAGTATTTGATGGGCACAGTGGCAGCGTTTGATGGCACAGTAGCAGCGTTTGATGGGCACAGTGGCTGCGTTTGATGGGCACAGTGGCAGCGTTTGATGGGCACAGTGGCTGCGTTTGATGGCACAGTAGCAGCGTTTGATGGGCACAGTGGCTGCGTTTGATGGGCACAGTGGCTGCGTTTGATGGGCACAGTAGCAGCGTTTGATGAGCACAGTGGCTGCGTTTGACGGGCACAGTGGCAGCATTTAATGGGCACAGTGGATGCGTTTGATGGGCACAGTGGCTGCATTTGATGGGCACAGTGACAGCATTTGATGGGCACAGTGGCTGCATTTGACAGGCACAGTGGCAGTGTCTGATGGGCACAGTGGCTGCGTTTGATGGCACAGTAGCAGCGTTTGATGGGCACAGTGGCTGCGTTTGATGGCACATTAGCAGCGTTTGATGGGCACAGTGGCTGCGTTTGATGGGCACAGTGGCTGCGTTTGATGGGCACAGTGGCAGCATTTGATGGGCACGGCGGCTGCGTTTGATGGTCTCAGTGGCAGCTTTTGATGGTCTCAGTGGCTGTGTTTGATGGGCACAGCGGCTGCTTTTGATGGCACAGTACCAGCATTTGACGGGCACAGTGGCAGTGTTTGATGGGCACAGTGGCTGCGTTTGATGGGCGCAGTGGCAGCGTTTGGCGGGCACAGTCACCTGCAGGAACTTTGCTTTAAAATTGTGAACACTCATGGAATGACAAATTATGGTGCTTATAAATATCTATAGGTGACACTTCATCAGCCTTTACAGCACGGGTGTTCAACCTATGGCCCTCCAGCTCTTGCAGAACTACAAGTCCCATGAGGCATTGCAAAGCTGATAGTCACAAGCCTGACTCCCAAAGGCAGAGGCATGATGGGAATTGTAGTTCAGCAACAGCTGGAGGGCCACAGGTTGAGGACCTATGCTTTACACGTACCAGTTCAGAGTTACACAGGAGATCTGGTGATAGAATTATCGCTCTCACTATAATGTCCGTGGGGATATCTCACGTGTGATCCGATCTCTTTATGTGTGCGACCTACATATTCATACGGGGTGCTTTAAATGCACTTTATATTAGGGCTGTGACTGATTAAAATTTTTGTGTTCGATTAATCGTTTTTTTTTTTAATCGATTAATCGACTAATTTCGATTAATTAACGCACATACAGATACAACTACTTTTAGCTGATCTCCTTGCATTGCAACTCTGCATTAGTCAGTGGTAAATGTGGGGGCAGCATGGGGGCAGATGTGTATATTACAGCATCTACCCCCATGCTGTAATATACACACACATCTGCCCATTTGACCACATGCTTTAATGTACACATCTGCCCATACTGCAAGAATATACACATTGACCACATGCTTTAATGTACACATTTGCCCCCATACTGCAAGAATATACACATTTGCCCCCATGCTGCAAGAATATACACATCTGCCCCCCATGCTGTAATATACAGTTTGCCCCATACTGCAAGAATATACATATTTGCCCCCATACTGCAAGAATATACATATTTGCCCCCATACTGCAAGAATATACACATCTGCCCCCATGTGTACATTACAACATAGGGGCAGATGTATATATTCTTGCAGTATGGGGCAGATGTGTCTATTACAGCATGGGGGCAGATGTGTCTATTACAGCATGGGGCAGATGCTTTTCTTTACACATCTGCCCCCATGCTTTCTTTACACATCTGCATGCTTTTCTATACACATCTGCCCCCATGCTTTTCTATACACATCTGCCCCCATGCTTTTCTATACACATCTGCCCCCATGCTTTTCTTTACACATCTGCCCCATGCTTTTCTATACACATCTGCCCCCATGCTTTTTATACACATCTGCCCCCATGCTTTTCTAATACACGTCTGCCCCCCTTTTCATATACACGTCTGCCCCCATGCTTTTCATATACACGTCTGCCCCCATGCTTTTCATATACACGTCTGCCCCCATGCTTTTCATATACACATCTGCCCCATGCTTTTCTAATACAGTCTGCCCCCATGCTTTTCATATACACGTCTGCCCCTATGCTTTTCATATACACGTCTGCCCATGCTTTTCATATGTCTGCCCCCATGCTTTTCATTACACGTCTGCCCCCATGCTTTTCATATACACGTCTGCCCCATGCTTTCCTTACATGTCTGCCCTATGCTTTTCCTTACATGTCTGCCCCATGCTTTTCTTACATGTCTGCCCCCATGCTTTTCCTTACATGTCTGCCCCCATGCTTTTCCTTACATGTCTGCCCCATGCTTTCCTTACATGTCTGCCCCCATGCTTTTCCTTACATGTCTGCCCCATGCTTTTCCTTACATGTCTACCCCCATGCTTTTCCTTACATGTCTGCCCCCATGCTTTTCTTTACACGATGATGTTTATCCTCTCTTACCAGGAGGACCCGTCCGGAGAGTAGCTGACACGTCCCAGGGAAGATGCAAGCAGGCGGGCGGGTGTGATGATGACGTCAGCGCGCCGCTACTTGGTTGCCGCCGGGTGGACCAAGATGGCCGCGGCTCCCGAGCTAGGCCGAAGCCGCGGTCTTTCCTATCGGCGAGACCGCGGAGCTCACTCCGGGATCGTCGATCAAAATTATTTTACTCGATCAAAGAAATTAACGATTAATCGAACAATTAATCGTTAATTTCCGCAGCCCTACTTTATATGTTTTCATTTTATTACTTATTTTTTTTTTTATTTCCCACAAAAATGTACAATTTTCCAACACAAACATGTTTCCTTTGTTCAGTACAATCATTCCACGTGTGACCTGTGTAGGTGATGCATCACATTTCCTAGTCAGTTATAGAGACTCTTACCATGTAGTGATACGGTTGTTCTTTCGGGGGACCAACATACTGTTTGCAATTATATGTGTAGCGCCCCCTTGCTTTTCGCATGGGCATTTTCCCAAAAGTTAGTTTGACTGGCACCGGCAGTGGGAGTTGGAGGGATTTCTGGCAGATGGATTCTTCCCCAGCAGCCAATTAGAGAGGGTTTTTCTCTCGCTGGGCATGCTGGGGAGGGATATATCTGGGGCGGAGGTCAGGTGTTCGGGGGGTGTTTTGCGGCGCGGGGTCCCGGAGTCGGGGTGCGGCACCCACCTTCAGCGTGTGCGCATCCAGGGACCCTGCCGGCGTGGCCTACCTGGCCGGGCTTCAGGCCTTAACGAGTCCCAACCGGAGACAAAACTGAGGGGACCCCCGTGGCTCACTGGGTTCCCGTTGCCGAGGAGAAGATCCGGCGCCCGGGCAATGGACAGATATGCTTCGCTGTCACCCGGAGATCTTTTCCAAGGAGAAAGTTACTGGGAGGATTCGCTCTGTTCAGACGTTCTGAATCTTTTACATTTATTTGGCCCGTGGCAGGGGCTTAGAGCCGAGTCAGCGAAACTCATTCCTCCCGGCTAGGATTTAAGGTGACGTCCCGGCTGCTGTCAGAGAGAGAGAGACCGGCCCGGGGGACACCTCGCCCACCCCAGGGCGCTGATTGGCTCTGTGTTCTTTTTCAAGAGCTAATCCCTGCTACAACTTTATCCAGGCCTGACATCTAGCGTTCTTTCCTCATCAACCTGCTCTTCCTTCATCGAGTTGATGTTCGGCTATGTTGGCCTGGAATTAAAGCATTGAGAAAACCTTTATTCACTGTGTGGACACTCAATTATTATCTGGTACTTCTGGTGCATCCCTAGACAAAATGTGAGAGTGACTTAATTTGCCGATCCCATCATCAAACCAGCAGCTCCTTCGGGGGTGAGCGCTACCTATGTATTTGAAGATAGCGATATATGAGATACAGGCCCAGTATTGCGGCACGTGAAAGAGGGGGATGTGCTCTGTAGTGCCACGCACACGTGTCAGATGCATTGACCCACCAATATTTTATTACTTATTTGATTTACATTTTTATTTCCTGGCCCTACCACACCTCTGCACACAATGGGGGTAACGCCTCTTCTGGAACCCACAGGACCGCCTCTTCCTAGCTAAATAGAAGACATCCCCTCCCCCACTGAAGTGTTCTTTTTGGCCATTTTCCAGGTCACCTGCTGATTGCAGTTGGTAAGTACTTTGGTTGCGGCACATATACCCCCCCACCGCCCCATGCTCAGCCTTCCATGGAGTTGGAAGACCCCGAATGTTGGATGGTAAACCCTCCTGACACTGGGTGCCTTGTGTGCCGGGCCAAAAGCAATGATGCTTATGTAGCACTACCCCTGTAGGAGCTGCTGGTTATATTTTGGGTGGCATGTTGTCTCTATTCTCACTGTCTAGGGTGAAAGGCGAGTCCAAAGAATTTCAATGTCCACACACAATGTACCTCTTTTCTCTTTGGGTTTATTTTGCAGAACTTAAGGAGGACGAGGGGTGGAAGGGCAGGTAGGTGCACAGTCACAAAGTATGGAAACACTCCAGTTTCCATCAAACAGTTCTCGTTGCCACTCTGGCCAGAGTGGGTATTACACACACTGATAGGTCTTAACAGGGGCAGACTGACAACTCATGGGGCCCCCGCGCAATATAAGATTAAGGGGCCCCTGGGCTTACAGATGCCACCACGCCAGGAGGCAGTGCAGAGGCGGGGCAGCTAAGATTACAGTATTTTCAACAAAAGCATGTCGGTTTCAGACATATCAAGGACAGATGTGTCCCTGGTTTTACCGAGCCTGGCAACCCTGATGGGGCCCCCGGGCAGTGGCCGAGTGACTCAATGGTCAGTCCGCCCCTGGGTCCTACTCACTGGCCTAGCAGCCGGGATAGCGCACAGAATAAAGTACAGTCTCTGCCACAGACCTTCCTCTTTCTTGATGAGACACTTTGGTCCGGAATCCTCTGCAACAGGATTCCGGACCGGGACTCTTTAGTTTTGCTTTACTAAAACTTTTAAATCCAACAGGCGACACTGTCAAGCCTCTCGGGGCATCCTACGATTACGTTTCCAGGCTTTCTCCCAAGGTCCTTACCAGAATAGGTCCTACCCTGGTCTCCATCAAGTGGCTTCCTCCCGCAGGACGCATAGCACAGGATCACCTTTGCGGTACAGGCCCCAGCCAGACAACTGGGCCCACCAAACGAAGCCACAGCCCCAGGCCAATGTGGTCCCAGAGCCAGAATCCACAACACACACCTCAGGCCAGGTGGGCCGCAAATGGACGGACCCCTCACCAATAGTGTGTCCCTCAAGTACCCCTCCCAGCATGCACAGTGGGGCAACCACTCCCCCCTAATTCGTTGCTGAGGGGGACACTTGGCCTGGGGTGGTAAGAACACCCCCCAGGCCAACAATGGTGGATACTCCCAGCACAGTCATGGCTGGAACAGAGGCTAAATTGTCCCTAATCACTCTGGTTTAGCCAAATAACAGCTCAGACCCCCATTAAATTTTAAGCAGCGCCTGATCAGAAGCAGGGTGTTACACTTAAACAGCACCAGCAGGCGTCCAACCATAGCAGGAGACGACATTGAGGACTCAGAGGTAGCGTAGAGGACAGCACCCTGAACCGAGACAGGTAAATGCTGGGGGGCACACTGGCAGCATTTGATGGAGGTACATAGGCGGCAATTAGAAAATAAACAGCTTGGGACAAGTCCAGCGATGTATATTCTCCTCCCACCGAGCGACTCCTCTCCAGCTAGTGACAGCTGTTGTATACCTGAGGGCGGTGATGTAAACGGGTGACCCCCCTACCCTCGGGTAGGTAACATCAAAGCGAGAGAAGCACGAGTCAGCAGGAGCCTCCAATGGAGGCAGAGCTGTTCAGCTGGATAGAGGATGAATGGACATCGCTGAACTATATATATATATATATAAACTTGTCCTGAAGTGTCTGTCGTTTTTACTATCCTTGTGAAATGGTGGGAGGCGGGGTCCATACAATATACCCCGCTACCAATTCAAATAGGGGGGTCCCCTTGTTATGGGGCTTATTTGAATCTGGAAGCCCCCCCCCCCCTTGAACACGCCCACTGGGCAAGGGATGAGGCCCTTCCCATGCTGAAACAGGCCACATGCCCTCATCATGAGAAAGGCCTCATCACTTGCCCAGTGGATGTGGGGGGTCTGCATGGGGCTTATTTGAACCTGGAAGCCCCCTTAACAAAGGGACCACTGTTAAAATGCACCCTGCTACCAATTAATGCCCCTCCCATTTCACAAAAAATAAAAGTGGTAAGACAGCTTGGGACAAGTCCTTATTTAAAAAAAAACTCCAGCCATGTATACAAATTCTCTGGTTTCACAAATCCTTTTACATCAACTAAAGCCGCTTGAGAGCAACTTTAAAGCGTGGGTTCACCTTAAACAAATAAAAATTTAAGGTTACATTGTGCCAAGTTGCTATAATGAAATTATGCTGACTTTTCTTGCTGTACATAGGGTTTTATCTATATTTTCACCGCGACTTCTGGGTAGGTAATCACGCGGGACTGGGCGTTCCTATTCACATGCTAATTGAATGACTTGCTTCCCACCGGCGCATACAGCGCGTCACAACTTACCGAAAGAAGCCGAACGTCGGGTAGGCTCTAGATTTACCTTGATTTATTTCCTGCAGTGCGTCTGATAAGGTGACCTCTCATAACCGCTTTATGAGCCGACCAGAGCGTGGCTGAAGATATATCAGGGGTGGCATTAAGCGCAAAATATTCAGAGATTTCAGCGGCTATTTCCTGTTGGTGATATGGGTCTGTTAACAAGGATTCGTTCAATCTCCATGAACTGAGTCTGCACTAGTGGGAAGTATTTGGTCCAGTGAAACTTATCAGTCCTATGTGGAAGTACTGTAAGCGGTCGAGGAGATCTCCCCCTTCAGATGCCAGTGGATTGATATGCCTGAATTACACCAGGATCTGGTAAGAGTACATCTTTACTCACCTTTTGATGTGTCTGCAGAATTCTGTGAGATCGATAGTGAATTCCATCCAGGATATTGTAATCTATGATCATTATTGCCTCTTGTTGAAATTTGGACAATCATTTAATTATACCATTTTAATTACACCTTTGTGATACCAGCTCAAATGGACTAATTAAGATTGGGTTGTAGTGTAAGCCACTCTTATTACATTTGTTCTCATCACCATTTATGGACTTTATTTTCCAATTAGATGTGGTTTATCCATTTACTTATTTATATATTTGTTTATTCACTTATATTGATACGTTTAATAATTTTCTCACAATGTCACATTGTGCCTTCTGAGCGCAACTTTTCCTTTTTATCTTAGGCTCTATACGGCGCCTGCGCACCAACGTTTGGCCTTTTTCGGCAAGTCGTGATGCGCCGGTGGGAATCATGTCAATCAATTAGCATGTGAATAGGAACGTTCAGTCCTGCACGATTACCTACCCGGAACTTGAAGCTGCAGCAAAATAAACAGCATCATTTCATTATCACAACTCGGCTCAATGTAATGTTGGCATTTTTTAGGGTGAACCCCCCACTTTAAGCATTTAGGCTTTTAACATGATTGGGCCAATACATAACCAAACCGAGGCAGGATAATAGCCGAGCTAGCAAGTTAAGGTTCTTTCCTAGCCCATATTGAAGGATAACCTGTTGTGCATGAAACCATTTCTGACCAGCATCAATTTCAACCCACAAAGCTGAATTTAGGTCTCTGGAGCCATGTTGGGAATAAAGTTAGGAGACAGATTTACAAAAATAATTTATTTAAACATTTGCAGTTTTCAGGTTACATGTTTGACTCCTGCGGTACATCCACAAGCCTAGAACAGCAACAGCCACAGACCCAACAACCCCAGCAGTTGCTAGCGCTCTAGCCAGGTCCAATGTGGAGTAATTTGATGGATCAGTACCTAGAAGGAACAAAAAAAAAAAAAAGTGTAAGTCTTGAATCTCAACTGAAGCCAACCCCCCCCCCCCCCCCCCCCCCCCCCCCCCCCCCCCCAGATTAATTACCTTCCAGTTTTAGGATTTCTTTATTATCCACAGAAACAAATGCAACAGGTCCTTGAGAAGTCACCGTGTTCTTCAGAGACTGAAGTTCAGCCATTCTCCCTAAAAATAGGATCAAGTTTAAAATTTCATAGTAGATGTTTATATAAAAAAGGGAAACACTTTTAAATGAGTTGTGAAAAACCAAGATTCTGCCACCTGAATATAAAATACTCACTTCTCCTTTGACCACAAGAAACCACACAGCTGTCCCTGGCAGATGGAACACAAACAGAAGCACTGCAGTGGAAGTATACCTGAAGACAAGTTTATACACAATTATATCACAGCACAAGCATTAGTATAAGAGACACAAGACGTTGTATTCATTTACCAGTCCTTCAAGGGCAAGTTGGGTGGTGGAGTCCACAAATGTGAAGGTGCTGACCAGAAAGCGCTGATAGTAGCTTGGTATAGGTACAGCCTGTGAAGGAGCGCCAACAGGAACCAGCTGGCTCAAGTAGTTGTCTCCATTGAAAGGGCAACTGAAAAAAAACAAAAAGATGGGGGAATTGAGATCTGCACAAGGTAGACGGGATAACTTCCATTCTACAGATTCCATTACTCACCTGCCAAACAAGATGGGCCATTGAGGAAGGAGTGTAGGTTGTCAGAGCTGGTGGCCCAGCAGTCATTTAGGACAAGGACCAGGTTTGGATCTGTTCTGCCGATAATGCGAACCTCCAGGTAGACTGGGTCTCTGAGCACTTTGACCACAGGGTACTGGGCATCAGTGTAGTATGAGGCATAGTCGAAATCTGCATTAAAACAAACATGTTAAACAAGGGCAACTAAATTTTTGTTCCCTTCATAAAGTTCTTAAGTGGTTGATTCATGAACCCTTGAAAGGAAGTCCCTTTTGCTAGCCAAAGGAAATTCTTTCAATGAACACACACCTTTACCCTGGGGAAGCCAACCCTAAGAGGATGGCACAAGAAAAAAAATAGGAAGAACATTCAAGTCATGTGATGGGAGACACCAAGCGATCTAAATACACATGTCATCAAGTCAGGGTTTACACACAAAATTACCAGTTACTTACCGGTAGCTGGATTTCTACGAAGTCTTACAGGACGGCACCCTGAGAGTAGACTGGCTCACCTGACAGGAAACAATCAAAATGAGGTTTAAAAGGCCCCACCCCTCCCGTGTGCCTCAGTTTAAGATAAGTAACCGCTCTTTAGAACACGGTATAGACAGAAACTAAGAAAAAAAAAAAGAAGAGGAATTTAGAAGTAAAAAGGGAGGGAAGTAGGCCTGCCGTCCTGTAAGACTTCGTAGAAATCCAGCTACCGGTAAGTAACTGGTAATTTCTCCCTCGTCTTCCAGGACGGCACCCTGAGAAAAACCACCGTCTGTAAGACCTTCCTACCAAACATCGGTCTTGAGGAGACAGTAGTTCGACTCTAATGTCTGAGGAACGTATTCCGGCTGGACCAGGTTGCCTCTCTACAGATCTGCTCTATGGAAGCTCCTGCCCTTTCTGCCCAGGAGGTTGCCAGAGAACACGTGGAATGAGCCTTAATAATAGGAAGTGGCCTACCTGCCTGTGTGTAGGACAAGGGGATAGCCTGCCTAATCCATCTGAGATGGAAGCCTTAGTTGCTCGTTGACCCTTTTTCTGACCTGAGAAATTAACTAAAAGGTGAGGGGAAGATCTGAACTCACTAACCCTCTCTAGGTAAACTAAAAGGCCAGCGTCTTACATCCAAGCAATGAAAAGTGGCTTCCTTTTCCTTGCTGGGG